>CAIGRQ010287709.1:0-11358 GCA_903798375.1 Fraxinus sp. D2006-0159
TCGGACCGCTTACACCCCTAACCACCATCCATACTTCCTCTTCTGTCAACAACCCTCCACTATCCCCTATCTCCATTAACGTGACTACACGAACACCTCTTGTTAGAATAAATGAAACACCAGAGGATTCAGCTGCAACACCAGAGGATTCAGCAAGGCATCAAGCATCAACGGTTCAGCAGCAAGTGTCCAGCTCAGCTCAGCTCGAGTCAAGTTAGCGCCAATGTTAGTTAGGGAGTAGTTATGTACAGTTGTCAAGTTGGTTAGTTAGTTATAACTAGTTAGTTACTTTATTAAAAGCTACCATTGTAATGTGAATTTGATCAATTTCAATTCTTCGTTTCTTCGATACGGTATCAGAGCACTAATTGCTGCACACCACCATTGATTTTGATTATCACTATTTTCGGTTAGATTCAACTGATCGATTCCTCGGTGAAGATCTGCTTATCAGTTTGGCGATGGATAATGAGGCATTAGTTAATCCTGGATCTAATCCATATTTTCTGCATCATTCAGATAATCCTGGATTGATCCTTGTTTCAAAACTATTGACTGGGGAGAATTATGCTTCCTGGAGTATATCAATGACGATTGCCTTGTCTGCAAGGAATAAGCAAGGGTTTGTCGATGGAACTATTCCACGTTCTAAAGATAATCACGAGTTGCTCAACACCAGAGGATTCAACAAGGCATTAAATATCAACGGTTCAACAGCAAGTGTCCAGTTCAACTCAAGTCAATTTAGTGCCAATGTTAGGAAGTAATTATGTACAGTTGTCAAGTTAATTAGTTGTTGTAATTAGTTATTTACTCTATTTAAAGCTACCATTGTAATGTGAATTAGATCAATTGCGCAAAAAAAGCTATTTTCATTTTCAATTCTTCTTTTCTTTAATACCTCTCAAGAAAACTACAATTTTATACACTCCTTATTAATGGCAACCATTCGCGTCCTTTTCCAACTACCATCATAATGAATTAAAACATCATATTTGAATTTTTTTTCCTCACACAATTTATATTTTTAAGCTCAAACGAGCAATTTAATCCAATTAAAACTTAAACGAGTAAAGAATTTTAGGATTGTTTATTCAAATGAATCACCACTTTCCAGAACATATGTTAAGGAATAAATTTACATTGGTTAAATATTAAAATAGTGCAACATATGAGGGTTTGATTGTTCCTCTTGACAAATTGATCGCTTCATAAGATAAAAATACAGTCTTAGAGGGTGTTTGGTAGAAATTAAAATCGGATTAAAATTGAAAAATTATCTGTTATTATTGACTTTTATTAGACGAGTGAAACTCAATAATGACTATATTTTTAATTTTAATTGGATTAAAATGTGGCCAAACAAACTCTTAATATTAGAATTACTTTTGAAGTCCAATTTTAGAGATTAGTCAAACATGCTTTAGAAAATACAAACATTGACGCGACATTCTTTGAACCTAAACATACAGACGCAACGGACGCACCCACTCTCCTCCCCCTTCTCACACACTCGCAGGGAGTACTTTCCTTTCCTTTATTAAGTCCCCATTTATCAGGTTCGGTAATCTGACAAGTGAAGAAGGTAAAAAGTAAAGAGAGAGAGAAAAAGTGGTAACGAAGTGATGAAAAGAGAGAGAGCAGGAAAAAAGAGTCTCCTCGCTCCTACTCTCCTCTGTGGTTGATATTTTACAAGCATTCTTCACTATGCTCTACTAAGCCAAATACCCAACAAAAATACTTCAAATAAATCCTTTAATTTTCCAAGAAAATTACATAGAGAAGCCATGGTGGGATCAGGAGCAACAGACAGAAGCAAAGAAGCTGTTGGGATGATGGCCCTTCATGAGGCCCTCAGAACCGTCTGTTTAAATTCAGACTGGAATTACTCTGTCTTCTGGACCATTCGACCTCGCCCGTCTCTCTCCCTCTCTGTTCTATTTTAGTCTGTTTTTATGATCTATACACTTCCATTTTCTTATTTTTATGCTAATTCTTTGTCGGCATTTTGCATTTCTTGCAGGAGAGTTAGAGGTGGTAATGGGTGCAAAGCTGGAGATGACAACGGTAGCTTGTGAGTATTAATGTGCTCAACTAATCTTGCTAAAACAGGGGAGCCGAAAATATAGATTTTTTATTGTATTTCTTGAGTAATTTACTGTGTTCCCTTGTTTGTCTGTTGCATTTTGTGCAGGATGTTGATGTGGGAAGATGGGTTTTGCAGAGGCAGAGTTACACTGTGTTTGGATGAGAATCATGAGATGGATGGAGAGGATCCTGTCAGAAAAGCCTTCAGCAAAATGTCTATTCAGTTGTATAATTATGGAGAAGGGTGGGTACTCGGTAGGTCCTTTTGTTTTGTAGATTGATTCAATTGGATTCTATTTCTGTACTACCCCACCCGCACCCACCCATTCTACAAACTGATTGAGGGTGCATTTGTCTCCCATTAATGCGGGGAAAATAAATTAATGAATAGTATTTTTTGGAGAATGTGTGATTGAAAATTAAGATAATGTTATTGATTTGTGTGTAGAATATTGTATTGAGTGAATATACGGTGAAAATTGTTTACTGTAGAAAACATAGTTTCATAAAATAGATGACAAACGGGGGCTGAATTTAGGAAAAAAAAAAAAAAAAAAGTGAAGTATGGATTTATAGCTTATAAGTTGATTGAGTGAAAAAAAAAAATGGGTGCAGATTGATGGGGAAAGTTGCTTCTGATAAGTGTCATAAATGGGCTTTCAAAGAGCCAACCGAATGTGAACCAAATATCTCCAACTACTGGCAGAGTTCATTTGATGCAGTATGTATTCTATCCTTCTTTTCCATAATTGCTCATTTGATTATGCAGCAAAATAATTGATTTTGGACCTAATTCTGCAAGTACCAGTTAGAACAGGAGACAGTATTATGATTGTTGAGGAAATTGGAGTTTCATTGTCCCAATTATTGGTCTGATACAACTAATTGTTAATGAATGGTTCATTAATTCATTAATTGCAGCTTCCTACTGAGTGGACTGAGCAGTTTGAGTCTGGCATTCAGGTCAGAATCTATGGTTCAGAACTGTTATACTCACTGTCCCGTGCTTTGTACTCTGTATAACTGTATTAGACAGTAATTAAGGAGGAAAAATAAACTAAAATTTGAATAATGCTACACTTACAAAAGAGGATAACAAAATTGGGCGACAATATGCAACTTGGCGGCCCCCTATTAGGGGGCACCTGCGATAGGGGGCTGCCAAGTGGCACTTTGTCACCCACTTTTGTACAAGGAGCATTATTGCTAAAATTTTATTCATTGTACAGTTTAGTACCGTCTAGCATACGGATATTTTCCTTTCATTCTCTTGCTTAACCTGTGTGCTCTTTGACATGATTTTGCCAGACTATAGCTGTTATTCAAGCTGGGCATGGCCTACTGCAACTTGGTTCCTGCAAGATTGTGAGTTTTTTTCTTTAACTTTTTCAATTTTGGATAGTCATATTCGCGAGTAAACCTATCAAGCATACAATGGTAACATGATGATCTCATTGCCAGAATGTATTTTTGTCCTTTTCAGATACCTGAAGACCTCCATTTTGTTCTGAGAATGAGACATACCTTTGAATCCTTAGGCTATCAATCTGGATTATACCTATCCCAGTTATTTTCTTCATCCACAGTTCCCCTAAAGCAACCGGTTATGCCGATTCATCATCCTTTTTCTGTATTTAACTCGGGGACAAGGCCAATTCATCCAGCAGCTTCAATGCTTACATCTCCAAATATTCAAAACACGGCTGGGGTCAGAATTCCACCTCCAAATCATTCATCCGATGTGACGGGAGATGGCGAAAACGATATCAAATGGCCAAATGGATTCACTTTCGTCAATGCCTTCGGTGGACAAACAGATGAAGCAAAACTTTTGTTCAATCCCGAGGTCTTTGTAAACGAGCACGACCATCAGAATCCTAACTTGGATTCCTCGAATTTGCATAACAGTGGCAATGCAAATCTCAACGAGTTGTTGAGCTTGGATAATCATCCCAAAATGGATAACAACTTCGAGGGGATCTTTACATTACCTGCTAGAATTACTACTCCATCTTCGTCGACTTCACTTGATCACCACTCACAAAATCCCGCGGAGTTTAGGAATGAAGCAGGGATGTACTCTGATGTTATGGAAACTTTCTTGGAGTGAGATTAGAAGGCTTGCTTGGAAAGATGAAAGGTCGAGAAGTTGTAATTAGGAAAAAGCATTTACTCTTTGTGACACTTGCGTTTGTTCAATTTAGTGCTTTCCATAATTACATGTTTCTGTTATCTTTGAAGACTTATCAGAATTCATTGTTTACTCTGGGGTTCATCACCAAATAAGTTAGGAGAAAAAAAAAAAAAGGTTTTACATCAAAGTCGAACCTTCTTTGAAGAAGAATCGAAAAAGAATAATTATATTCTTGAGTTAGTAGTCAGCTAATTGGGAGGGTGGTTAACCTAACAACTATGAAGAAACTGGACAAAGTGGAGGCATGTGAGATGTTTGTTTGTTGTCTTGTTCAGTAGATTTTAACTTCAATACACTGAACGTCTCTTAAATATATGAACTTTTATGAAAGCACTTATTTGTGCATTGGATAGTTGAGCGAATTGCATCTCAGTACTTTTTCGGACGAGAAATCACGCAGAGCGAGTGGTCAATCAATCTTCCATGTTCATAAATGTGATTGGAATCATTTGACATAAACTTTTGGTAGTAATTTCGAGTTTTCTATTTGCATTTGAACTGTAATCCATCACGAAAAGTTTTAACACACTAATTTTGATGATTCTTTGATGATCCAATCTTATCTTGATCATGTCCAATTACCGTGTTCGATAAGAGGTTCATTTGTACACGATAATGGCATTGCACCGGGTACACTTTAGTGGTAAAAGTTGCCTGCACCTTTTGAAGTCCAAGAGCTAGTCTTTTCTTCACATTCAAAAGGGTGGCAAAAGGCTTAGCCAACCCTAAAAACAGGCATTAAGATTTACTTTTTGATTGTTTAATGCTGATTCCTCTTTCACTTGATTATGTCTAGGAGTATAAAAAGGAAAAGATTGACTCTCATTTCCTATAATCCAATGATGATAAGGTTTAAGTGGAGCCTCTACTTTTACCCAGTATTGCAGCTATTTGAGGGGTGAAAATACAGACAACAAAATGTCTCTGTCGGTTGACTCCACCAATCTTGTTAATCAAATTTGGTTCAAACTGAGTTTTTGCACCATCTGCTTAGCATGACAAGTGGCTATTCCAATCTATCATTTTGACAAAGAAATCTATGTGTTTGTTCTAGTTTTGTTGAATAATTGCGCCGATTGTTGACTTGAGGTTCTGGTTTGACTGACAACACTAATCTTGAAATTCGATAACTTATTTGAGTTTAAAATAATTGAATTGCTTGTTGAGCTTTTTGGGCTCCGCTTACACATCAAGTCTATTGCTCTATCAATTTAGAAGATCAACCTTATTAAGAGGTGAATTTTATCAATTTTAAAAGGTTAATTCTATGATGATGATCATTTTTGTATTTAATAAGCAGTGTGGAATTTTACCCTAAAAACCGATCTTACCACAATAACATGTTTGATACGTGTACTTCATAAGGTTTGGTACGTGGAATGAATAAACTTAGCTAGTCATAATCGGTTACAAAATTTAAATTTGTTTTTTGACATGATGCATCAAATCATTGGTGGATAACAAGTTTTCAAATATTGTGACTTCACATAAACTTATCAATCAATAAATTAGTATGTCATGTCACTGGTGCTTAACATAAGATGAGTAGCAATTCTAATCAGATCATTTCTATTTATCAACTGGACATCATTATCACATACAAGATTTAGTTAAAGCATCCATGTTCTATGAGTTCTTCCTTTTTATCTGATGCAAGAGCGTCCCCAGTAGTACTCAGAATCAGTACTGAAATTACAACTGGGCATAAAATCTTTCACAGCATGAACGAAGATCAAGGAAAATACAATTGGTCTCAATTATTTAGAAGCACTTAGTTTTGTTATCATTATACAAGAAAAAACTAAGGTAAAACACACTTATCTACATTGATTCGGATCTTTCAGTAATTCGAACCACACACAGAGGGGCAAAAAATGATCTATATAATCGACTCCACGTTTATTCTGTCGTTATCGTGATCAAATCATGATTGCAATCCATCGAATATCGAATGATTGAAGATGCCAACTAAATATTGATAACAATCCAATAAAGATCATTTATGATGTTTCTATGGCATGGCATTTTTTACATGCTGAAACAAATGATCTCAAAACTTTCTTGCCAATCCATGATTTTCCATGATCTCTATCCTTTTCCATTTTCCTTGATTTCAACTCTTTGCATTCAACTTTTACTGATCTTGATCTTGAATCTTGATGCATCAAGACAGGCGCGGGCACGATAAATTGCCATCTTTGAGAAGAACTATATTTGTATTGTGGATTTAAAACAGGTTTTTTTCCTGGAATTTTTCCTCCTGTACTCAAGATTTTCCTTTCAGATGTCTCACTTGTACTTGCTCTAGCACTGCTGCAGTTGCTGCTCCTGCTATTCGTGCTATTACTGCGTGACGACACAAGAGAATCCTTGCTGCTAATGCTGCTCGTTCTGCTCGTTGAACGTGAATAGGAATAATTATTCGCGGGATGGTTAAGTGGAAAAACATGAGGTAAAAGCTTGCCATTGAAGAACAAATGATCAGCTGGAGAGTTTGGAGAGCCTGGTTTTGTAACACACCCAAACTCAAATTCATCAGGATCTGAATCTCGGACTGCGATTATTGGGAACGAAAACTTATCGCCCGAGCTGTTTTTTTGTCTTTGATTTTCCATGATCTTTGTGAATATCTAGCATTAGGGGTCTGATTTATATGAAGCTAAAGCATAATGGGTGACTTGATTTTCACAAAAAAGGGATCATGGAGAAATGAAAATGGACCCCTTTGTTGGGCATTTTGATTAAGCTTTGGTGGTCTACATCATGTTTAGTATAGTTTAACTTTGCCAACTCCATTGTTGGATTGAATATTGCAGTGTACATTATGATTCATGGAGCGTGGGCTTATGTTGAACGTGTGTAAATCATAGATTACCCATGTGTTCAATATTGATAATCAATTCGTTGTACAAAACATATCACGAAATAAGTATTGGGTATTCTATCTTACTCCCCGATGGGAGTTCTTTTTACCCTATCTTCACGGTACTACTTTCGATTACTCAGAGGTATTTAGCCTTGCAAGGCGATCCTTTCTGATTCACACTGTATTTCATGTATTCCATGCTACTTGGATCAAAGCGTAAACTAATAATATTTTACTATTGAATTTTCGCCGTTTAGGATTCAGCGTTACAATGAACAAGATTTTAAATTTTTTTCCTTCTATTGTACTTCGGGTACAATCTAATCCATCCATACATCTTACGTAAGAAAATCCCAAAGTAATGATGGGTTCAACGTTGCTGTCCTTGTCTATGGAAGCAAAGGCAAGAGCTTAGGACATTTTTAGGTGAATAAGACTTATTTAATTTAATCACAACTTTTTCTCGAGCCCCAAACATGGCGACAACTAAGGTGTTTGATAATTCAGTGTCTCCCATTAGGCCATCTATGTAGGACCTTTGGAGCTTTCTTTATCTCGTATTGCATTTGGGACTGCTTTCATACTCTTTTCTGGCACTTCAATTCTCTATTAATCGATCTTGTTTGGTCTAAAATGGTCATATTATAGTTTTTATTTGTTGTTTCCTATTTTAATTGTATTTGAGATTTTACAAAGGTGTAAAAAACTTATTCGTTCCATATGATTTTAAATAAGCTAAAAATAGTAAATACAAAAGTACGACGATATATTTATTCCTCGGTCGAGCTCATCGCACCGAACTTGTTTAATACGGTTTATCTCCCCTGTGTGGTTTGCGGACTAATACACATGGAGCGATGTTTACTCAGTGTGCACTTACGGATAGCGACTGAGGGTTCTTACATCAACAAAAAAAAAAAAAAAAAAACTGTAGTGTTCTTATTTTAATTGTGTTCATTGTCACACTTACATTTTCATTGGTTTCATTCTTATTTTTAACATTCTATTAATTAACTCATCTTATTATTGATGAAGACTTTATGTTCAAATATTATTGCTTTTACCATCTCTTAAAGTTGAAAGGTCATGTTAAGTTGTCGCGCAAGAATACGTCTTTCGACCAAATCTTTAATTCGTTCTCTAGTATACGTTTCTCCAAAATGTCATACTTATAAACCTATCGATCAATACTAAGATCATGTATGTCATAATCTAAGTGTCGGAAAGATTATATATACATAAAAATGAATAATAAATTATGAATTCGCTTAATCGAAATGAAGTCCAAATTGAATTTCATTCTTTAAAAATTCATTTTTCTCTTCGAATATTTGACAATTTATAAATTGGTATTAAAGGTTGAAAAAACAGAGAATAAGGGTGGCGGCGACACGTTCGACGCGAAACTGGGACGTGTCCATTCTAGAGGAGATGTCAATTCTTTCCATTCACATTGCCTTTCCATCCCCATCTATCTCTATCCATTTCTCCTCCTCATCGCAGCATTTTGGTTTGATTCTCAATCTCTCTGGCACTATTTCATTGGGCATTCTTCAATCTCACATTTTAGAATATATAAATTGTATTCACATTTAGAAATATGACTGGCAAGGAAATCCTCTACAAGATGAAGGTACCTATAAGAAATTCTTCCCATACACATGCATTTAATTACGTGTTTAGTGAATAATAATGCTGTATGACACAATGATTTATGGCATTGCTTAAATTATTTCTGGATCTGTAATTCTGAATCAGCCACAACTATCATAGGTTAATTATGAATCAAACATTTTAATTTCTTTATGATAATGTGTTTAACTTGAATCATTAGTGGATTTGACGATCTGCTTTTTTTAGTGTTGCTGTGATTTATGTGCATATTTACAGAGTGAAAGTCGTTCAGATGATCTGTATTTTGTATTGATTAATGAGATATACTAGTGACAAAAAGGATCAATCAAATTGTTGTTGTTATTTGTTTTCCCCTGTTCTACATTCTCCTGCAGATATTGCTAGTAACACCTGACACTGACAGACACTAACAATACCACATACCGAGCAATATCTTTTTTCTATGCATTCAAGACTGACTGATATGTATTCTGGAGTCACCTTTCTTGAGGGATAGGGATGAGGAACCAGGGGGCGGGAGATGTCAATGAAGTTTCACCAAAGATACTCTCTTGATTGTAATGTATTTTCTAGTCATGATTATTAATATGAACATGTCGATTTTTCTTCTTTTTTTGCGGGGCACTTTTTATTTTTGTTAGGAAATTTAAATATAAACACGACCAAAATTTCTCAACAATGTAGAGATCGAATTCATATATGAGTATAATTCGAATTCTTCTCTAAAATTTTCTCCGAAGTTCTACTGCTATTCTCTCTCTCTTTTGTCTATCCTTTTCTTGTTCCCATTCTGCATCAAGTGGATCAAAGTGATATCTACTGTTCTGTGATTATGATGGAGTGTGTCCAATATAAAACAAAGCTACAGGCTTGATGTCCTCAATCACTAGGCGTTTTGATAAAATTCATTTGGTTAAATGGGCTATCCTCTTAAGTTTAGGCTACTTGCTTGAGCTTTTGATTTGCCACTTACAAGGAATTCCTGCCTTGGAAGCCAGGATGCTTGAGATTAATTGGGTGAACGACAGACACAGGAAGGCCTGCTGTTTGCCTGGGATGAAGTCATTGTAGCTATAATGCCTAATTCTAGATAACAGCAAGGGCATCAAGTACTGATATCTTCTAAGATGATCTTAATCGGTTGAACCTTGCATGCACTTTGTTTGTCATCCATGACACAAATTTAGAGTTTGTCTCGGAGTGGTGTTGTGATTCTAGCTTTAGTTCTCTTAGTATCATTCATAGAAGAATGCATAAAAAGAGAGGAGATTCAGTCCATTGACAATGTAACATATAATGTTATGTGGACTTTAGCCCTGAAGCTTTTTTTATAAATTGCAGAATCACCATTTTTCAATTGTTGGGTTTACAATTTTAATTTAGACACTGCTTTGCACTAGAAAGACTAATACTGGATAGTATTTTCACAGTGTTTGGCTCCTTTTCTGTTAATTTCTTTGCTATGGTTGATCATGCACAGCCTTCCTTTATTATGACAACTTAAAACACCTCATTTTCATTAAGATACGGTTGCACTATATGTTTCTGGCCTGCACTGGAATTTTGGGCCTAACCCAACTCTTTCATTTTTTTTAAGTAGTAGTCTATTGGACTTTCCACTTATCCAGCCTAAAGGAAAAAAAAATTGAAACAGAATTTGACCCAACCCAAACCTAACTATACTTGTATGTGCTGAAATTGTAACAGCGAAATTCCAAGATCACTTTCTCTCAGCTTCTCAATCTCCAACTCTCTGCTCGACGCTCTCGAGCCTGGTCCCTGAATATGGAGTCTATATTCTTGAATTGAAGGTCCCTATATATTTTTATGCAAAATAAATCTGTTCTACCTCTGTTTGAGCACTTATTTTCTGAATATTTGAGCAGAGATTCAATTGTGTGGGTAATATGTTTGACTTAATGACTGAGCAAAGTTGTCAATATGTGTGTGTGTGATTTGAATGTATGGTAATGGTATGGAGGTTGATTAGTGATTTGGGTACATATAATTGACCCAGTTGAGAATAGGTTTTNAATCTGTTCTACCTCTGTTTGAGCACTTATTTTCTGAATATTTGAGCAGAGATTCAATTGTGTGGGTAATATGTTTGACTTAATGACTGAGCAAAGTTGTCAATATGTGTGTGTGTGATTTGAATGTATGGTAATGGTATGGAGGTTGATTTAGTGATTTGGGTATATATAATTGACCCAATTGAGAATAGGTTTTGCTTAATTTGACTTGAAAGGCTGATTGATTAAGTGCAAAAATCATTGTAGAAAATGTTGATGGAGAGATATCGAATAAAGTAGATTTTGATGTTACACAATTCCCCACTGATATGGACTAAGGATACCAATTTTGGATTAGCAAATATCCGAGATCAAGTTCGAAGAATATATATGGTAAAGGGTCTTTGTCAGCCTAAAGATCATGATAACACAATTGCTATCACAATATTTTCTGCAATGAGTATTGTAAATGATAGATTACGTAACTGGATGGGTGATCAATAGATGAATGATAACACACGTTTTTATATAGAAAAATATTATTTTTCAAAATTGATAATGAC
>CAIGRQ010287714.1:0-16279 GCA_903798375.1 Fraxinus sp. D2006-0159
TAATAAATTAATTTAATAATTCATAAATTAAAAATCAAAAACCTGATTTGTGAAATTTGAAACTTCTTCTTGTCTTTTTGAAAAGGTGTAAAGTAAACACCTTAAAAATGTATTGTTCCCGAAATGACACATGCTTGGGCCAATTTTCATGAACTTCAAGGATTGGGTTGGTAACTGTTTAACCCAATCGAGTTGGATCAAGTCGGGTGGTAGGTCAAACATCCAAAGCAACACATACAATATTTATACTTTTATCTGCGCTTGTTGGTTGGTAATAGTATTTCAATTTGGCTGCTTGATTTGTGATTTATGGATAACTGGAATGGATGTTTTTATTTTTGGTGTGTTTGATGCTTTTATGGAGTTTGTCGCGTTAGGCAAATATTAAGTTTGTTGTGCAATCTCGAGCTTGAAGTTAGGTAGTTGAGCAAACTCGAGAACATACTTGACTTTTGCTTTTTGAATTCGAAATTTGACATGATAACTCATTACATGTCTACAAAATTCGATATTTGTTATGTTAATTAATTTGAACCCAAGATCAAACCAGTAATACAAATCGATCCAAACAGAATCAATTTGAATTTGTTAGATTCGACTTGAACTATTTCAGTATCAGATTGGGCTTAAAATCAGATCCACGCCTTGCGCTAATTATTATTGTGGTTTAGTATTTATATAAAAAAAATTAAATGAAAATCTTTTGGGAAGAATTCATAAATTAGGGTTTAAGTTTCAACAATTCAAAATTCAGGTTTTGAGTTTAAAAAATACAAAAATTAGGTATTTAGCTTATTAATTAAAAATATTTATTATTTAAATATAATAAATTCATTAAATTAATTTATTAAATATATATTTTATCAATTAAATATAGTAAAGACACAGTTTTATGCAATTTGGTCACAATTATCTAATTAATTAATCAAAAAATAATTTTCGATCACAATTTATCAAATTATTGGTCACAAATTTTTTTCTTGGTCACAAATCAAAAATTTTCTAAGTCACAGATTACTTCCTGAACACGAANAATTATTTTATTAAATATATATTTTGCCAATTAAATATAGTAAGGACACAATTATATGCAATTTGGTCACAATTATCCAATTAATTAACCAAAATTAATTTTGAATCACAATTTATCAAATTATTGGTCAAAAATTTTTCTCGATCACAAATAAATTTTTTTATAGGTCATAGATTACCTCTTGAACACGAATAAAAAAATTCATAGGCCACGTATTATTCATCGGTCACTAATCGAAAATTTTATTGGTTACAACTTATTTATTCATTGCAAATTGATCACAACTTATCAAATTATTGAAGACGACTTATTTTTTGGTCACAAATCAAGAATTTTATAGTCACACGTTATTTTTCGATCACGAATCGAGAATTTTACAAGTCACAAATTATTTATCGATCACAAAATCATAATTCTTATTAGTCACAACTCAATTACAACTTAATAAATTGTAAGTTACAGTCATAATTTTTAGGTCACATATTTATTTATTTGTCAAAAATTAACTAATTATTGGTTACAATCAACCAAATAATTGGTCACAGACACCCACCCCTTCTCATCCTACCGTCGCCGCCGCCACGACCACCACTAAAGTCGCCGCACTACGACCACCGCACACAGCACCACTTTCAAACACCACCACTGCACAACACTTGTAAACACCACCTTAACACTGCCTCCAGCAGCACCATCGCCAGCTCGCCACCAGAACCACTACCACCACCATTGCATCCAGATCACACATGGCAGAAAAACACCACCACCACTACTTCATGCCAAATCCACCACCACCACCACCAAATCGAAATCCAATATCAGTAGTCAATCTAACACCACCACCACTTCACCTCCACAGCACAGCCACCAAATCTCGATCCACCATTAAGCAGTCATATCCACCACCTCATCTCTATAGCGTAGCTACCAAATCAAGATGCAGAGCACACCATCGCCACGACCAAATCCATCACCACCGCCACTAAAACCACTCAAACATCACCATACAATGGAAACCACCAACAACAACAAACAAAAATCAACCAAATATGGCGCGACCGCCATCTCCACGCCCAAAATCATCTCAACATTATGGCGCCACAACGCCACTACAAGTGTGGTGGTTTTGATCGTTGACACTCGTACCGTTTGTGGAGGTGCTCTATCGCGACGGTGGTGCGAGGTTGGGCTACCGACATAGAGGGAGGAGAAAGTTGGTCTGTGGTGCGAGAAGAAGAAGACGGCACTGCCAGAAAATTTCAGATTTTCGCACGGTAGCTACGATTGGGACTGCGTACGACGGCACTCAGTTCGCCGATGTCGCTTCTGCCGGTGAAGAGGAAGAGAGGGAGTGAAAGATGAGAGAGACGCGTGAAGATGAGCGGGACAGAAGAAGATGACGATGACATAGAAAGTGATTTAGGTTAATATAATTAATAATTCTATTAATATTTGATTTTTGATTAAATAAACTTCACACTTGAATTTTGAATATGAAAACTTGAATGCCTGTTTTTTTGTAATTCCCTCAATTCTTTTTGGCAACTTTTGCGTCATGATTTCTTGTTTGTTTCCTCTCGAGAGACAATTCCATTTTGGGCTCTTTTTCAGGCCCATGGGCCCCCACTTTTTTCTCTCTCTCTCTTAAAAAATCATTATCCTTCCTGTATGTAATGACGAAAAAACCCCTGTTTCTGAATCTATTTTGAAGGGCATTTTGATATAAATTGAAAACAAAGAAGATTCTCTTGAACAGGGTAACAACTCGAGTGTCTTTGAGTCTGACAAACGCCACACTTTTCGTATCATTTTGGATGTGTTTGGTCAGTAGCATTACCACACTAAACGACGCCGTTTTCTGACGTTCAAACTTCAATCACTCTTTGCGTGTACCAGTACCATCCTCTTCATGTTCCCAACAAACAGTACCTCTCCCTAATCTCCCCCTATATCAAATGCATTTAAAGACAATGTTGTATTATGTGCACTAAAGTATTCTTCTAGAGCATTTTTATATCATTTTTTACGTTGTGTAGTAAAATCTTAAGGAATTTGATCGATGGCAATGGCGTTTAGGGTTCTACAGTGCGTTTTCTTGGTGTTGATGGCATGTTTTCTTGCTTCAAATGCTGTTTTGGAGCTGAAATTTGAAATCCCAGAAAGAGAAATCCTGTTTTTGTTCAAAAACTCCTTGAAAAACCCTGAAATTCTGTCTTCATGGAATGCTGCAACTTCGCATTGTGAATGGGATGGTGTTTCCTGCGAAGACAATCGAGTTGTCTCACTCGCTCTATCGACTCACACACTCATTGGACCCATTTCCACTTCCATTTTCTCTCTCAGCTTCCTTACCGTGCTCGACCTATCTGCAAATCAGTTCTACGGTGAAATTCCAAATATAGCTTCCCTGAGCAGACTGAAAATTCTGGACTTGGGGAAAAATCAATTGACTGGAGAGTTACCGAGTGGACTGGGCGAGTTGACACAGCTACAGACTCTTCGACTCGGGCCCAACTTCTTCACCGGAAAAATTCCTTCCGAACTCGGAAACTTGGTAAAACTCTCTTCTCTTGACCTTTCTGGCAATGCCCTCACCGGCAAAATCCCACCCCACATAGGAAACTTGACTCAACTTCAAATTCTAGCTCTTGGAAATAACTTTCTCTCAGGTGCGATTTCTACAAGTCTCTTCACTAAACTTCAGGCTTTATCCTCTTTTGATGTGTCGAATAACTCTTTATCATCCAGCATTCCACCGGAAATTGGAAAACTCACTTCTCTCACTGAGGTTTACTTCGGAAATAACCATTTTTCTGGTCAATTTCCACCGGAGATTGGCAATCTCTCGAAGCTTGAAGTTTTTTCATCGCCTTCTTGTTTTTTCAACGGCCCTATACCGCATACAATCTCGAAATTGAAATCATTAAGCAATCTTGACCTGTCTGACAACCCATTCAAATGCCCAATTCCGAAAGCCATTGGTGAGCTACAAAATTTGACTATATTGAATCTTGTTGATGCTGATCTTAATGGCACCATACCTTCTGAGCTCGGCAAGTGTAAAAACTTAAAAGTTTTGCTGCTTTCTTTCAATTCTCTTTCTGGGGATTTGCCTGAAGAGCTTTCAGAGTTGCCATTGATGACGTTTTCTGCTGAAAAGAACCAGCTTTCAGGTCCATTGCCTTTCTGGCTTGGCAAATGGAACCAGGTTGATTCCATATTGCTTTCGAACAATCAATTTTCAGGGCAAATTCCAGCCGAGATTGGCAACTGTTCTTTGTTGAGTCACATAAGTTTGGGCAGCAATTTGTTGACTGGTGAGATTCCTAAAGAGCTTTGCAATGCTATTTCACTTACAGATATTGAGCTCGACCATAATTTTCTCACTGGGAATATTGATAATACTTTTGCGAAATGTAGTAATCTGACGCAATTAGTTTTGTTTGATAATCAGATAGTTGGTTCTATACCGGATTATCTTTCTGTGCTTCCTTTGATGGTTCTTGAATTGGATTCTAATAATTTTACTGGTGTTATTCCGTCGAGCCTGTGGAGTTCACAGAATTTGATCGAGTTTTCTGCTGCTAATAATCACTTAGAGGGCACCCTTCCAATGGAGATTGGAAATGCTGCATCATGTGAGAGCATTGTTTTTAGTAATAATTATTTGAGTGGTACAATTCCCAAGGAAATCGGAAAATTGAGTTCTCTTTCTGTGTTAAATTTGAACTCAAATTTTCTTGATGGGTCTATTCCCATTGAGCTTGGAAACTGTACTGCGCTTACAACACTTGATCTGGGGAACAATAGTCTTAATGGCTCCATTCCGGACGAACTCTCAGATTTATCTCAGTTACAATGCTTGGTTCTCTCTTACAATAATCTCCACGGGAATATTCCCTCCAAAGGGTCAAAGTATTTTCACCAGATTTATGATATTCCTGATTCAAGCTATGTTCAGCATCGCGGAGTTTATGATCTTTCATTTAACAGATTAACTGGCTCGATCCCGGAAGAACTTGGAAGCTGTGTGGTAATTGTGGATCTTTTGTTAAGCAACAACATGCTCTCCGGGGAGATTCCGAGATCTTTAGCACGGTTGTCTAATCTCACGACTTTGGATCTGTCTGGAAACTTGCTTACAGGTAGTATTCCTCAGGAATTCGGTGACTCTGTTCTGCTGCAAGGCTTGTACTTAGGAAATAACAAGCTTAGAGGCTCAATTCCTGAAAGCCTTGGCCAATTAAGTGGCTTGGTGAAACTGAATTTGACTTCCAATATGTTAACTGGTTCACTTCCAAGTAGTTTTGGGAACTTGAGAGGGCTTACTCATTTAGACTTGAGCTCTAATGCACTGACTGGTGGTATTCCCGCGTCACTTTCAAGTATGGTAAATCTCGTGGGCTTTTATGTTCAGCAGAACAAGTTATCGGGTCCTTTAGATGAACTCTTCCAGAAATCTGTAGCGTCGAGAGTTGAAATTGTGAACTTGAGTTGCAATGTCTTTAGTGGGTTCTTGCCAAAATCTTTGGGCAACATGTCATATTTGACACTCTTGGATCTTCACAGAAATGGTTTTACTGGGGAAGTTCCACCGGAGATTGGAAATCTTAAGCAACTTGAGTATTTAGATATCTCAGGGAATGAACTATGTGGACAGATTCCCGACGAAATTTGTGGCTTTCAGAATTTGGCTTTCTTGGATTTTTCTGATAACAGATTGGAGGGACGTATTCCAAGTAATGGGATATGCAGCAACCTGACAAAAGCTTCACTAGCTGGGAACAAGAATCTATGTGGTGGAATTTTGGGACTAAGGTGCCCTTTGAAAAGCTTTGGCCGAAAATCACCTCTGTTAAACATTTGGTTCCTGGTGTCAGGTATGGTTGGAACAGTATTGATCACTCTTTCAGCCATTATTGTGTTGAGGATATGTGTTAATGGGGACCGTAGAAATGATCCTGAGGAAATAGTGGACAGCAAGGTGAATAGCTCAGACGATCAGAATCTCTATTTCTCAAGTAGCAGCAGATCAAAAGAGCCACTAAGCATCAACATAGCTATGTTTGAGCAGCCTCTTTTAAAATTGACGTCAGTTGATATTGTTGAAGCCACTAACAATTTTTGCAAGGCAAACATAATTGGGGATGGAGGATTTGGAACCGTCTACAAAGCCACTTTGCCTGGTGGGAAAACAGTTGCAGTTAAGAAGCTAAGTCGAGCCAAAGCACAGGGTCAAAGAGAATTCATTGCTGAGATGGAAACTCTGGGCAAAGTGAAACATCGAAATCTTGTTCCCTTGTTTGGTTACTGCTCTTATGGGGAGGAAAAAGTTCTTGTTTATGAGTACATGGTTAATGGAAGCTTGGATAGGTGGCTAAGAAACCATACTGGGGCTCTTGATTTATTGGACTGGAGTAGGCGTTTCAAAATTGCTGTAGGTGCTGCACGGGGGCTAGCTTTTCTTCACCACGGCTTCACTCCCCACATAATTCACCGAGACATTAAGGCTAGCAATATCTTACTAAACGAAGATTTTGAGCCAAAAGTGGCTGATTTTGGGCTAGCAAGGCTAATAAGTGCTTGTGAGACTCATGTAAGCACCGAAATTGCTGGTACATTTGGGTATATTCCTCCGGAGTATGGGCAGAGCTGGAAGTCGACTACAAGGGGAGACGTCTACAGTTTTGGGGTGATTCTTCTCGAGTTATTGACAGGAAAGGAGCCAACAGGACCTGATTTCAAAGATATTGAAGGAGGTAACTTGGTCGGATGGGTGTTCCAGAAAATCAAGAACTGTCAGGCTGTGGATGTACTCGATCTATCTATTCTTGATGCCGATTCTAAGCAGGCGATGCTTCAGACCTTGCAGATTGCAGTGCTTTGCCTTTCTGAGAACCCGACCACTCGTCCTACTATGCTCAATGTTCTCAAGTTCTTGAAAGGGATCAAAGGTGAGTAGAATACTTTCTTTCTGAATACGATCTGTTTATTTAAATGTTGTAATTATAATGAAGCAGTATTACTCGTGATTACATTTGAATGTAAGCTGCATATGTGAGTACAGTTTACTTATGTCACGATGGTAGATATGTTTAGTCTTGAGAATGCTGATTTCTGTATTCTATTCTATTTACTTGAATCATGAATACTTTTAATGTCACATTTACTCAATTATTGATGATTGCTTGGATTATCCAAAGCCTAATTACTAAAATAGAATGGCTGTTAGAATCTTTGGTCAGTCTTCTTAGTTTGTTTTCTAATAATTATAGTTTGGCCTTCATAGAATGTTTTCAGTAAATTGTGGCAAAACCGAAGAGAGAATCCATTTTCTAATTATATAAACTGTCGTGTTAATCAGTTAATGACGATTTATGTTTTATTTGAGTTGCATTTCACATGGAATAATCTTATTTATCTGAAGGAACGTCGATGATGGGACAATCAATTATTCCTCACATCTCTCTCTCCCCTCCACCTCTTTCTTATAAAAATTGAACTACTCAATCTTATTATTTCATATAAAAGGTGACATCACCGATATTTCATTGTAATGATAAATAATATTATTCTTTCGAGAGATGTTGTGTGCACAGAAACACATACAGAAATGCAACAGAAAACACACTGGTGGGGCACATTTTTTTTGACAATATTTTACTCACATGAGACTCACTCCCATGCGAGTGTTCTGGTATATTCATTTATGTACAAATGTAAAATTTGTATTCTTTAACATCCTTTCTAAAAAGGAAAGTAGGGATACGAATGGCTTCATTCGGTGTTCAATGAGGGGAGAACAAATATTTTTGCATTGGGCTGGTACGTTAAAAAAATTGTTATGAGCTTGGGGCAAAGCTCGTTAAACGGATAAAATGTTGAGTAGCCATTGAGTGGGCCCCACGATCGAGCTTACCAAGCACGACGCTCCTAAAATTGAAAATACGACCTAAATCACGTGCAACAAATATTAACATTGAATGAATTCAATCTAGTGTCACTACTCAACGAGAATATTGTGCTATGCAATCTTGCTAGAGAATAGTGTTTTGTTTTGGATTTTCGAGCAACATACTATTAGAGAACATTCCTCATTTCATGCAATTAATAGTTTGTTACTCTTGAAATAATTCTTTATCCTGTCAAAGTCTGATAAAACATCTGTTTGGTACACATTAAAATTTTCATTTTCATTCTTCTACTCATTTTCAACCATACATTCTTCAATAAAATATTTTTTTTCATTACATCAATAACTTTTTCTTCTTTTTCAACCACACATTCTCCATCCATCTACTATTCCAAAATATATGTTTTTAAAATAATGTGGCTTAAACACACCCAAAATAAGTAAAATAAGTTAAATAAAAATTACATTTACAATTCAAGTTTGTCATTATCTTTGACCAAATCTAAGCTACCCACTTAGAAAATAATACTACATCACCCATGTTCCATCTTATCTCTATTGGTTATAGTAATTAAAATAACATGCAAAATGAAATTCCACATCGCATATTGTACACAAACAAAGTTTAATACAAAGTAATAGACAATTTTTACATAATTAATTACGTACCAAATCACATATTGTACACAAACAGGTAAAAGTCACTTTTTGCCCCAAACGAAATTAAAAAAAGTCTAAAAAGGTACCTGAACTAACATAAATCGCTAAGTTCCACTATGGATGATGATATAATATTAATTAAATCAATTGAAATACCCTTGATTTCGCGATTTGCACCTCCTAAGCCAGGTTGTCTCTTGATAATCACCGCTATTTTGATCGGAAGGCTCAGATTTTACATCAGTGCCGGGCTGCTGCAGCTGCAAATCCATATCATAGTCCGCCGAAGTACCTTCGCATTCCTTCCCGCGTTTCACGCCTATCGGTACCCCGAACAGCCTCGCGCTTATTCTCTCCGCCTCAGATCTTATGTTATTTTCTTCACCGCCGTTAGACGCCGCAGCGGCGGTTACGATGCCTTTCATTTCTTCACAAAATCTAGTCATAGGTAACAGATCCAGCGGCTTTACTGCCTGGTCATTGCTACCGCTGCAATTGGCGAAATTTGACATTAGAACATAAATATTATTGCACAGGCTCTTCACGTTGCTCAATTCTTTGTTGAGCTGCACGTTCTCTTTCCTCAGACGCTCGTTCTCTCCAATCAACTCCGATGTACTTCCGACAAACTCGCGTGCAGCACCGGCGGAGTTGGAGGACGACAGAACCTGTTCTTCCCCCGAGTCCGAAGGAGACACCGTCAGCTGCTGAGTCGCGGCTGGTGTCGAAGGTGCAGCCGCCACCGTAACCGCAGTTAACGGTGTTGCCACCACAGCAGAACACATCGTTGCTATTTTCCGACGCTGTATGTCGCATAGCAGCTTTTTCTCACCTCGCCGGAAGCAATCGTTCGAAAATTCCCACCGATCAGGCACAACCTTCCTAAATCCCTACAGATTGAAATACAACACCGCAATTAGTAAAAAAAAAAAAACCATTTCCATAAGAATTAATTATAATTGAACAGATTTTTGGCAATTAAACTCACGTAAGTGTTGAGTTGACGGACAAAGCTCGAGAAATTGTTGTGCTTGAAATATTTAGGGAGCAAATCTCTAGCGAATTCCGTAGGATTCCATACGATAAATGTAGATCCATCTTCATTCCAGGAGATAACATCATTAATTGTGTGGTCATCCACAAGCTGGTAAGTTTTCGTTAGAAACGGTGTAGGTAACGTCCTTGCCAAGTCGCCGGCGGTCGATTCCCCTCCTCCGGTTCGATCCCCTGGTGGGGGAGCCATAGACGGACCCCACCTACCCCAAACCTGAACAAATCAAATTCAATAACAAAAAAAAAAAAAAAGAGTAGAAATTCAATCAAATCTCTCAAAAGCACCTCTTTCCTGATTACAGATTACCGATAATCAAAACTTTTGTGGCAGATCTAATTGAGAGAGAGAGGAGAAAGGGGCTTAGATTTGTTGTAATTCTAGAAGGTTCCGACAGAGAGAGCGTAAAAAGGTGAAAACTTTGAGATGTGAAAGGAAAGGGCAAGAGAAAACAGGGAGGAAAGAACGAGAAGTTTCGGTGGGACAGAGAGAGCATTGAATTCTTGGGATTGCAAAAATAAAATATTGGGAAGCAGAAGAACGTGGAAACTAATAATTAGGTCCGGGGTTCCCAACCTATATAAGGCAGAGCATTTACATCTCAAATCTTTAAAACGAAGCAATTGAGCCATCAATATTTTAACTTTACGTCAATCTAGGCTTGGTAGACCTGTCATTCTTTGTCTAATGAATAAATAATGTCATGCATCTAAAGTTTGGACGATCATCAATTTAAGTAACACACCGTCTAATGTCTAAAAGTATATTCAAAGTTTGTTTAATAATGTGATAGAAGTTATTATGATAATGAATCAATTATTACCATTATAGAACGATGATGATCTGAATTTAGATAAATTATATTACTATTGTATACTAAAATATTGGGCAAGGAATTATGATGTCCATTGCCGTCATCTAGATTGATTATGAGCACCATGGTTATTGGCAGAGCAAAATGAAGATTGAGGTTCTCAAACCTCCCAAGTATTCCAAGTTTTATTTTTTATTTTTATTTTTATTTTTTTTCTGTTTAGAAAATGTTATAAATATAGATTAGAACTTCAATTCGTATTAAAATTGGTTGGCTAGTCTAGTGACAGTTTGACAATATATCTTCGAGATTTAGGAGCTGTCTGCTTGCAATTAAAATTACAATTTCAGTCGTTGCCAAGTAAAAAAATGATCGTTTCAGTCAACATGTGGGGACCACTTGCTACTCTGCTGGGTAACGGCTAAAAAATGGATTTTAATTGGTTTGAGAATCTCTCCCAGACAGTCACTAAGTGTTTGAATATTTTAAGTCCAAAAGCATTTTTTTTCTTTGGAAAATTACATAATTAGTTGCTATCTCCGACGCCTAGTAAACTTATGTACACCTTTTAAAAATGAACCTTTTAATTTCCAATGATTATTTTTTATTTTTTTGTAAATTATTATATTTATGGGCATATTTTAAGAAATTTGCAGCGCTTTCTTAGTTGCTTATGTTTCTTCTAGAACGTGATTAGTCCATTGAGGACAGAAGTGATCAAAAGTGAAAGCTTAAGGATTAAAGTGCTATATTTTGGAGGTAGAGTACTAAAACTATTAATGTTGCAAAGGTTGAGGATCCGACTATAACTTCACCTATTTATTTATATTATTAATGTAATGTGCAATCTGATGGCCGATAGTCCGCGGAATTGTTAGAAAGGGTAACATAACGTTCTTTTACTATTATTGTGAAAACGTTTACACCTTCTTCCTTTTTTTCTTCATTTTTACATTTATCACGTAAAAAGTCATTTTCATCAATTTTCTCAATTAAGAATTGTAAAATAAGTCAAAAATACATTTCTCATTAAATAAAATGAAAAGGAAAAGGAAAAAACTAATTACAATCATAGTCCAAATATTTTCTAAAAAGCGTAAATAAGTCAAAAACAAATTATTAAAAGGTAATTAGCACACAATGTCCATACATTTAACTGTTATTGCGAAAAACATTCATACCTTTTATTTTTTTAGCATGTTCACCTTAATTATATCTTTGATTGTGTAAATCATCATTTTTATCCATTTTCATTCAATTTCTCAATAAAAGGATGTAAAATGACGAATATACATTCACATTTAAGTAGAAAAGATAAAGAAATAATTGCAATCGTAGTCCCATTTTTTAAAAAAAGTGCAAATAAGTTCCAAATAATTATTAAAAAGTTAGAAATTATTTTTTTTTAAAAGTACAAGCTCGCCCCAAATAAATTATAAAAAATTAGATTTTTTTTTTTAAAGTTGAAATGAGTCCCAATTAAATTTATTAAAAAAATATTTTAAAATAAAAATAAAAAGTGCAATTGAGTCCCAAATAAATTATTAAAAACTAGAAATTTTAAAAAATAATAATATATTTCTTTATTTTTATTTAAATAAGAAGGTATATTCATTATTTCACATTTCTTTTTTGAGAACTTGGATGAAAATGAATTGAAACGATGATTTGCGAAATCAAATTTGTAATTTAGGGTGAAAATGTCAAAAAAATAAAAGGTAGAGACATTTTTCGCGATAATAGCGAAATGTAGGGATATTATGTGTTAATTACAATTTTAATAATTTATTTGGGACCCATTTGTATTTTTTTAGAAAATTAGGGCTATGGTTGCAATTATTTTATTTTGTTATTCTTTTTATTTAAAGAGAATTATATATATGTCATTTCACAATTTCTAATTGAAAAAATGGATGAAAATGACATTTTGAGTAATAAAATGTGAAAATAAAGGTGAAAATGTCAAAAAATGAAAGGTAATAACTTTTTTCACAATAATAGTGAAAAGTGTGGACATTATGTGCTAATTACTCTCGTTGGCAATATCTTCGAAAATTTGGTCAATTTTGACCGGATTGACTGGTAGATATCTCCTGTGTTTTTTTCTAATAATTTTTAAAATAACTTAAAAGGTAAAGAATTTAATTTGTAATAAATCTGGTAGTCTCGTTTTAAGTCAAATAAAGAATCTACATGTGATCAGATTAAGAGCCTGTTTGGTAACCATTAAAATTCGATTAAAATTGAAAATATGACCGTTATTGGATCCCAACCGTCTAATAAAAGTCAACAATAATGACTAATTTTTCGATTTTAATCTTTAACAAACAGACTCTAAAGTCTTAATGTGTACGTAGTTTTTAACATAAGCTTGCTATTCTTTGATGAGATTGTGATAAAAAAATTTGAAATGTGTATTTGAAAAATTGCGGGACCTATAAAATATGTGATTAATATTAATTGTTTGATTTTGACTTAAATTTAAATTTTATTTTAATCCGTACCAAATATGACCTAATTATCCGTCTATCACATCAAATATGTTTCAATTTCCATACCATAAAAAATAATACGAGAGTCAAATTTGGAAAATTGTAAAAAATTAGTAAATCCATTTTCTTCTATTATTTCTTTTTTGGGTAGAAAATTTATAGTACACTATCTATCCGGGATAAAAGATAGATATATCTTATGTGGTTCAAAAAATGAGTGCGAAATTCTGATCCAAACACGGATAAATCCTGGTCCCCCTCAACATCTGATGAATGGTGCAGAGGAAATTCGAAATATAATTTCACTATTCATCCTAACGAAGAAAAACACAATTATCATCCAAATATCAGTACCACCTTTTTTTTTTTTGGGGGCGATAATGACCATTTGTAATCGATTTAAATTTTATGTTGATTCACTCTTTAATGTCAACACGTAAAAAAAAAAAAAAATAAATAAAAAATGGTCATGTGGACACCAAAATCTGCACTGATGTTAGGAGCGAGGAAAGTCAAATATTAAAACTCCATCGTTCTAGTAGCGACAAGAAGTCAATAAAAACCACCTTATTGATACAATAATACTCTACGCTTTTGAGCTTTGTCTCTGGAAAGAAAATAATGTTACATATTAATATTATCATTGATTTCAATTTTCAAATAATTTTACTTTTTAAAATAAGGTATATGTTTGCAAGAATAAACATAATCAAGACAACACCTATCTATCTTCTATTCATGATAAGCCAATTATGGCATCTAATTTGTATTATTGATCAAGATTCTTGATAAATTCAACACCACAATTAAGATTTTCAAGGACATGACTTTAGATGCAAACTTCGTCCATACAAAATTCAGCACTATAATTATAAAATGCTTGACATATCCAAATGTTGCTTTCATTTCAATTCTTCTTCTTCTTCTTCTTTTTTTTTTTTTTTGAAACGTCATCTTTGAAAGAAAGTATTATTTTAGAATTTTGATAGAGAATATTGTTGATTGCCGGATTTTGTGCAATCCAAACATCAATACATCTCAACTCCTCTTTTCATCTACATGTAATTATATGTACACTTGGACATCAAGTGAAAATGCACGTACATTTGCTCCGAAAAGGGAGTGCACCGATCTTATGTAGATTGAACTTGAGTCTAATTATGAACAATAATTGGGTGTGGGAGAAAAACGAATAACAAAAATATATGAGCCAATATTAGATTACACAATTAAATATTACTTTATGGTACTCGACTATCACGGACTTAAAGGGCCCATTTGGTGTAGCCAATGGTTTTGGGTCACTCTTCAAGACCTTAGATGAAAGACGTGACAAAAACTGTTGTGGGCTGCATTTCCTCGTTGGGGGCATACAACAAGGCATTGGACCATGTTCCCAATGGGAAAAATTCATGGGTCAAGCTTTATCTTTCATGAAATAAAAAATCAGGCTCAAAGGTTTAATTTTACAAAATTTAGGTTTTTCATTGAAATAATTAATTATATTTTACAATTAATTTATTAAATTAAATATTAAACCCACCTCACCCCACCTCCACCACTGTTCTGGCTACTACTCCGACGACTGACGACTACTCCGACGATCGTTCTCCCACCGAGCTTAATTTCGGCGTCTATTTTCTAGTGACCGTTGGCCGCCGTTTAATTTTCGATAACTGCTCCGATTACAAGGTCGCATATATATTATTAAGGTCACATATTATTTTGAGGTCACATATGAAAAAATTTATAGGTCACAGATTTTTAATTGATCACAAGTTAAGAAATCTTGTTGGTCACAGATCAAAAAATTATATGTCACAGGTCACGTATTTTCAAATTTATGGGTCACAGTTTAATAGTTAAGTCACACAGACTATCACGGACTTAAAGGGCCCATTTGGTGTAGCCAATGGTTTTGGGTCACTCTTCAAGACCTTAGATGAAAGACGTGACAAAAACTGTTGTGGGCTGCATTTCCTCGTTGGGGCATACAACAAGGCATTGGACAATGTTCCTAATGCCTTGGAGAGGTGGGTAAGTGAAGCAATTGAACTATAGCCTCTTCATCTTGAACAAAAGAATAGGAGAGACCCGAACACTGATCAACTTGGGCATAACCCGCGGTTTGCCTCCGTCGTTACTGAGGAGCCGGTGGCTGGTGGTCCAGGAAATTAGTCTGGCTAAGTTGGGATACCTGGGTACCAAAAAAAAAAAAAAAGGAGAGACCCTTGTTAATGGAGCATTGTGCTTCCGTGACATTTTGCTTAGGTGATAACGACGTAGGTAGAGACATAACAAATATCTTTATTTCTCTTCAAATTACAGAATTATTTAAAAGGTTAAATCGAAATCATATATCCAATTCGACAAAACGATATTACGCCCATGTTTGGCACCCATTCTCATTCTCATTTTTTTCTCCTACTTCATTTCAACCACACATTCTTTTAATAAAATAATATTACACACAAATCTAAAACNATGCCGAATCAATATAGCTCATGTTTGGCACCCATTCTCTACCTCATTCTCATTCTCATTTTTTTCTCCTACTTCATTTCAACCACACATTCTTCCAATAAAATAATATTACACACAAATCTAAAACTTTTCATAACTTTTTCACCACACATTCTTCCATCAATCACTATTCTAAAAAAAATTATCTTCAAAAAATGGGTTTCAAACACACCCACCATTCTTTTCATTGTTTACATATACACACAAGTTCATAAATTAGACTCAAAAAATCATTTTTAAATAAATAAATAAATTTAATATCAATAACTTAATTTTTTAATGAAATGGTTATCGAAGTTAAAAAATTATATTGATTCACATGCTCAAAATTCAAGTTTGGAACAGGTTATTCTAGCCGGTATTCAGGCGCCGAGGCCGGAGCCTGAGTCAAAGAAAGTTCCCAAGGGTATTATTGGAAATTGATCAATAGCAAGAAATTTGGACGTAACAAATATGAGAACAAATCACGAAGGTAAAAAGACAAATCTTTCACCTCCAGGACCTTCACTCTACAATTCACTCCTCGGACTGGACTGGACTGGACTGGACTGGACTGCACAGCCCCCAGAAACACAAAATCAAGTAGTTTTTCTTTTCATTTTTCAATCATAGTTTATTCAATTTCTAAATTATGTCAATTTATACGATTATTTGGTACTAATTTTGCACTGCGTCTTCATTATTATGGATCCTGTTGACTTAATTGATTTTGTCATCCTTAATGATGAAATCGACTGGACAATTTTGATAATCAGAATTTTGTATCAATTCAATTATTATTTTTATCAACCTC
>CAIGRQ010287750.1:0-14950 GCA_903798375.1 Fraxinus sp. D2006-0159
AATTAATCAAATAATTGAGAGTTTAATTAGACTTACAGCACAGAGTTGAAGCCATTGTTTTGTATGTTTGTGGGTGATTTAGATCTTCGGGTTGATCTATGTTCACTGATCTACTTTTTTTTCCAGCTTTTTTGCAGTTTTATTGAGTTACATGGATACTCTCATATTCAATCTATAATTATCCTTGTGCACGCAACGCCATATCTCCAGAAACTCTGCAACTTCACTGCCCAAATTAATTAAACAAATAAAAATTATAACAAATAACTTAAGCAGAGATTCATTCTTGTTCTCTCTTTGTGCTGGAGAGTGGAGAAGAAGACGAAGGGTCCAAGGTGCCCTTTGGATTTGATTTCAACAACCAGCAATAAGATGGAACTCCTCGGTTAATTGACCTCGTACGTATACCGAAAGTACAAATAAATGTTAATTATTACTATACATGCATGAGAATAAATAGATAGTAAGGCTATAATGGTCTATAATAAAAATATAGTATGGTTATAATAGTCTAAAAAATGATTCTCATCTCATGTGATATTTAGATATATTATAGATTTTATCAAAATCTACTGAAAATCTGATTTTAAAATCCACCAAACAAGGGGTTAATAAAATCTTTGACAGGAATGACTTTATCCTAGTATATTATCCTAAAGAAAGGAAAAAAAAAAAAACGAAAAAAGATAGATAGTTAAATGAAATTCAAAGTAACTAATGACAGATGCATATGCTTCAGAAAGCTTAAATGATATCTATTTCTGTGGCATTAAAATACGAAACAATTCAAACAGTGAAAGAAATTCAAAAAATTGACAAACATTTAAAAAAAAAATGACAAAATATTTAACATCAATCAAATAGCATTAACTTTTATGTCTCGTTAAAATTTAAAAATAGATCCACGAGATAGTTGATTTTATTTTGCATATTGTCTTGTGTTTCAATTCTATTAACTAGCATATTGAGTTGGATTCGAAAGCAACTCAATAAAATGATAAACGTTCAAAAAGTGACATAAAATAAAATAAAAAGTGACAAAAACTATAAACAATGACAAATAATATTTAACAGCAATTATAATTATCACCATAAAATGAGTTTGGACTTCCATCTACTCAAATACATTCTCTGCTATATTATCGCTATAAAAGTTATATCGGCACAAGAAATTAAAAGCTAAGCTCCCTGTAGATTTACCATTATTCATTAAAACATTCCGACTGCAACATTTTCATTTGGATAAGAGTTTGACATTTACGGTTCAATTCTGACATTTGAAAGACAAAATTCCATATTTGATAGTTGTGTGTTAATTTGGATTTAAATAACATGCAAAAGCAGTATAAAAAAAAACACTATGAAGCATTCAAAAGTGAAATTGAAATTAAAGTCATTCACAAATTTACAAGAAAATAAAATTTAACCCCAGGTTTGTAAGACTATGAAGAAAGTTTTCTCTTATTCATTGAAGATCCTTCAATCGAACTACCCTTCCTCTTCATCGCGGTAGGTTCAGGCCCACTGCAATCTCTTTCTTCACCCATGCATCCGAGATCTGTAATGGTGTTGGCGCTATTAAATGATGGAGTAGTGTGGGTCACAAAGTATTTAATAGTGATAATCAACACAACTTTTTTTTTCCCCAGAGATAAGTGAGTTGGAGCATATTTTGAGTTAGGGCTTGGTTGGGGCTGTAAATGATTTCTTTTCAATAGTTTCACGTAGAGATCACGGTTGATTCAGATATTAATGAATAAATTAGTAATTTAAGGTATTAATCAATTCTCTTGACCCAAATACTTAGCCTAATTTCCTCAATAAATAAAGTGTTGGAAAAAATGAGTATATAGCTGACTTTAACATGATTTTTGAGTGAGACCCGTTTGTCTATTTTGGAAAATCAAGATTGATTTGTGGTCTCCCCGTGAGTACATCGAAATCAGATATTTACTTGCCAAAATTGATTCTCGAGTGAATGAGAAATTGAAACTCAAAATGTGTCACTTAAAAGGAGTTTATGTTGGTGANGATTGTTGGAAAAATCTGGATTAAATGTTGAATGGCTGACTTTGGCGCTAATTTTGAGCGGGACCCGGTTGGCTATTTTGAAAGATGAAAGTTGATTTGTGTTCTCCTCCGTGAGTACATCGAAATCATATATTTACTTGTCAAAATTGATACTCAGGTGAATGAGAAATTGAAATTCAAAGTGTGCCACTTAAAAGGAGTTTATGTTGGTGGAAAAACTAAAAATTGAGTTTGTCCCACATATGAAATGGATGAAAACTAAAACTATTTTATAAAGGATTACACTTTTGAATAGTGTAATAATGTGTAGCATGGGGGTGCAAATCATGGACCGAAATGGGTTTAGGACCTTGAATTTGTGTGCGGACGCGACCTGCGTACATGACTCCCGGACCGAAATGATTTTTAGTGTTCTACCATCGTATCCTGGGAAGCAGACGCTCAGATTATACTTCAAGTACGTATGGTGAGGGAGCGAATCTGTTTTAAGGAAATTGTGTGTAACATAAGTCTCGAATTAAAATTTTATTACTTTTTAATTATTATTATTTTACTTGTTATTACTTACTGTAATTAACAAATCATTGGATTTGTTATATATATCTAATTTAAATTGTAAATTCGGTATTAAGTGTGTAAAATCAGTATTCATTCTTTCATATACAATTATTGGTGCATATACGGTATATCTTGCAAATATGGTAACTGTTGCACATACGATATCGATTGCATATACGGTATTTAGTATTGAAACACTTATCTAATATAAAGTGCCTACAAAAATAAGTTTGCCCTTTTCACATTAATAGCCTAATTTCTGAACTAGGTACCTGAAGAAACTGACACAAATAACACTATTGAGAATATGTAATATGACTGTTTGTACTCTATTGAGAATTTTCAAATTGAATGCAACTCTCTCTCTCTCTCGGTGAGAATATTGGTATTCTTGGTCCTACGAAAACTCATCTCTATCGGCATTAATTATGTTTTTAGAGTTAAATCTACTACTGGAGGTGAAGCCAAGGAGGCCAAATGGTTTTACTACATGAAATTTTTTTCCCATAAAAAATAGTTTTTTAACACAAAATACGTAATGGACTTGGGACAGCCATGGGTTAAACCTCTTTCCTGCATCTTCTCCTGCAATAGAAAGTCAATAAGTCGGCGTCATATATTTTGATATTGCGATATTGTTTGATTATAAGTAACATTTATACACTGCACTAATATTTATATTTTATAGGTAAGTAAATTGGGATTTGGTAGGCACAAATTACCAAAAATAGAAATATTTTTTTGTAGATTAATCATTTTTAGGTTCGGATTAAAATTCATACTTTCAAAAAGTCAGCAAGTACAGAAAAATTCAACAGGAAAATGCATAGAAGAGGAAGGCAACTGTCTTCCTGTATATTTTCCTGTTGAATTTTCTATACTTTCAGAATGATTGAACTTGATAGTAAACAATTAAAAATGAGTTGTTTATGGATCTGGATTTGAATATGAACTGTTTCATGAGTTCCAAGGTAAAGCTTTATCCTAATAATTTCATATACTTATATTAATGGAGCATAGTATGTGGAGTGGCTAGGAACTGCAAATTCCATTAGACCACATAATATTTATAAAACTATACAACATATGCAATCAAATTGCCTAATAATGACTTGTTTTATCCACCTTCGTCCATCACAGCGTGTTTGGATGGCATCCCCTGAGAGAAAATTAGTCAGAAGATGCATGTGTTGAACGGTAAATTGCGCCGAATAGAACAATGAAAAAGAAAAAGTCGAATATTATAGCTGTCTGCATAGCACACGTGTTTAATAAATGCAACTCTTATACAATTTAAATCCTGCATCCACTCAAAAATCAGTAAATTTAAAATAAATTTGGTTAAGTGCTAAAAATTGTATATTGTTTTTTATTTTTGTGTCTTTGGTTTAAAAAATCACAAGTTGAGTGCCTTTCGTCGAGATAAGACTAGGCAACACAATTAACAAATTTAGGGTCTGTTTGCTATGATTTTTAAAAAGTCAAAAAGAACTTTTGAAATTCAAAAGGTTGATTTTGAATCCACTTGGCTAATTTTATCAAAGTGCCTTTTGTACGTAGTTAGAAGTTGGTCCAACGAGACTTTTAAGTATTTTCAAAATAGAAAATTCTTTTAAAAATTAGTTTTCAAACAAAAATTAAGATAACTTAAAAATTTTTTTCTACAAAATGCAAAAGAAAAAGTAAAAGTCATGCAAAATTAATATTTAATAAGAAAAAAATCTACAACTATTAATTAAAACATCTTGATAGTCAGATGAGAAGTAATGGCGAGTGAGATAATTGCATATTAAATCGTGAAAATGAGGTTATGGTGAAACAAAACAAATGTTGCAGAGTATATGACGAAAGCCCGATAGTGGAAAATACGAAACACACCTTTAAATTCTATTTCCTTGAAAATTGCCCCTGCTTGATTCTCTTTATTTTTCATACTCATTTTTATCCGTACATTTATAAAATAAAATATTTTACGCGTAAGCTAAAAATATTTTCCTACTTTTGAACCATACATTCTGAAAAAACTCTCTAAATTTAGCTAACCGTATGCACTCTCTATTTTTAATTAACAATGATTATATTTAATAAATTATGAATTTCAATAATTTACGATTTAAACTATTTAAATCACATTTGAATTGATTGACCATTAATACATTTAAAAATTATATTAAATAAGAGACGTGGAGAAATCAATAAATGTTTATCAAAAAAAATAAAATAAAGAGTCAAAATAGAGAGCTTGTTGAATTACATTCAAAAATTTACTCTCTATTATACAAAAAATGCTCTTTATAAATAGGATCTTTTGAAGATGCTCTAAAAATTAACATGAAATTCTTATAAACGAACCGTGACATACGCGTTCGTTTATTTTTAACATCATAATAGTGAACTATTAGCATCAAAATGGACTCTCTAGTTCAGTATGATCCACTCCTTTGAAAAATCAAATGGAACAAGCTCGGTCGAATTCAGAATGACTTGCGTCGCCAACATAATGAAAGGCTCGTGTCGGAATGTCTAGATTTGGAAGACAGTCTGACTAGGTCCGGGCAATATGTAAATGCAAGGAACGTGCTACTTAATCCCGGGTCAAACTATGAGCGCCATTTATGGAGGGGTTAATCCCGGGTCAAACTAGGGGCCTCCATTTATGGAGGGGGTTTGCCCGAACAGACCCCCTCCAATAGGGGACGCCAAATGACCATCGATTTGACCCGAGATTTAATCCCGTGCCAAATAGCATTTTTGATAAATGCAATCAGAATGGTCTGAGTCAACCCATCATTTTGCTATCCCTAGAATGAAGTCTGTAAATTTTCCAAACAGTTTACCTAAACCTTATTTGATGTAAAGTCATTAATATCATTTTACTATTATGCATTTTCCTATGTAGCAGGGCTCATGACTGTCTACTCAACAAATGTTATTCTTGAAGTGATAAGGATATTCTATCTCCTCGTCGACCACTTTCTAAGGCACTGAGGTCACTGATCATACACTTATCTAGATTATCAAATTAGAATATTTTGTATTACTTCTGATAAACTATAGTTTAATATCATGTATTTATCATTTATTAAGTAAAACTCAAGTGATTGAAGTGAAATTAAAAGAAATGAACGAATGTGGGGCTAAATAGAATAAATTCAAAATCTTGGGCCAAAGTGCAAATATCAATAGTTGATTCGGACCACAAAATGATGATTGAAGTTCGCATATGATCAATTGGATGTATTTAAACTCAAAGTAGTGAAATTCGGCCAAAGTATTTTTACAAATTAATTTTGAGCCACACAAGTTATGCTTTGGATTTATATTGAAACCCATTGTTTAAGTAGTAAACGTTTGAATTGAAAAAATATATGATATTTTTAGAATAATTGTAGCCCTTTTGAGTTATCTTTCTAATATGCTTTAAATCACTTCAATTGGATATCGAAGGAGAAGGATATGACAAAGCTACTGACGACTGTGCAGAGACATAATTATGCGCGATGGAAGACAACTTTCCCTATTTGATTGAAACTCTTTTGAAATCCAATTTAGATATATTTCTCGACCTAATTTCACATTCTATAAATCAAGAATGTGGGTAAGCATTCAAGGGATCTCTCTCTCGTCTCAAACCTCTTCTATATATATAATCATTCAAGAATGTGGAGCTAATTTAATATTTGTTGAAGAGGAAAATCAAATTTAGAACCTAGATTGAATCAAGAACATCAGGAAGGCAAAGAATCAAAGCTCGGGGTTGAAGACCAAGAACGAGAATCAAATCCGACACCTCTCTTTTGTAGTTATAAATTTCGGATGATGCATTTACGTTCTTGTTGTTTTATATATTTGGAATTATGTGTTAATTTATGAATTATGAATAAGTTGCATGCTCAGATGATATTTATCCATGTAGAATTTAATTGAGCAAGTAAATTAAATTTGTCATTGAAAATGAATGAGTTGATTCATATTCTTGATAGTTGAAATAATGGACTTAGGTGCTAAACCCCGAAAATCACTACAATATACACATTCAAATCAATTTTAGGATAGTTTGGGGATAATTGAACTATTGTAGGTAGATATTAAGATGAATGAGAATTCAATGTATGAAAAATTTTGTGTAGATTGTCTGAAACCTATAAGATTAAAATTAATTGAAAATATTAAGTTAAGTGTCGATGTTTGAGAACGAATGTTTAATGAGGGGTATTATATTAATCATTGCATAAAAAAGGAAAAAGCTACTATGATTCATGAGTGAAAGTTGTCCTATAAAAGATATGAGGATATTTTGCAAATCCCAAAAAGAAAACTGAAAAAAGGATCAAGCTAATTCATGAATCAGAATATGCATAGCAAATATGAAAAAGCATGCACATGAAACAAAAGACGCGCTACATATCTTGATTAAGTCTCAAACACTTAATTGAGAGAATTAGACTTTTGGTAGGAGATTATTAGCCTAATTGGTTCTTAAAGATGAAGTAATCAAAATATAGGAAAATCCTTATTTGTTGAAATATGACTTACAATTAATGAGATTTATCCAAACTAGATAGGGTAAGAATTAATATAAAAATCCAACTTTATATCACACATTGAGAAAATAGTATTAAAAGAATAAGTTTGTGGTTTGTATGTCACGAGTGAAGCATATATTTGTCCATTAAGGGTTGGAAACTAAAAGAACTTGTGAATTTATGACATTTAACTTAATTCTTGACACACATACATCAATTTTACATTGGATAAGTAAAAACTGATTTTTGTATTGTAATTTTGAAGTTGTTCTTAGATTTGATACAATGATTCTATTCCTGAGATAAACGGGAGATTATCTGACAAAATTTATTGCATTACTTGATTGACTTACCATCAATTAAGTAATTAGCGCTGCGTTCTCGTTTCTTGAGATATTTTATAATTTTGTTTCATAACAAACAAATGTTCAAGTTTGGAAGTATTTGATAAGTTTATTTTGTATACTTATTTAGGCCATCAAATTAGGATATTTTGTATTACTTTTGATAAAGTATAGTATACTCTCGTCTATATATCGTTGTAAAACTCAATAATTGAAGTTAAATTGAAGGAACTGAATGAAAACGGGTAAAAATGGAAGAAATTCTAAAATTCGGGTCAATAGTTGATTCGGATCACAAATGATGATTAAAGATCACATAGGATCAATTGGATGCAATTAAAAGTCAAATGAGTGAAATTTAGCAAAAGTATTTTTACAAATTAAGTTTCAACCATACAAGTTATGCTTCGGCCTTCTATTGAGACCATTGTTCATACAGTAAACATTTGAATTGAAAAAATGATACTTCTAGAACAATTGTCACCCTTTAAGTTATGTTTTCAATGTATTTTGAATCGTCTCAATCAGATATTGAAAAAAAAATATATGACAAAGCTACTAATGACTGTGCAAACACATAATTATGCGTAACGCGAACGCAACTTTTCTTATTTGATTGGAACTCTTTTGGAATTCAATTTGGATGTATTTCTTGACCTAATTTTACTTTCCATAAATCAAGAATGTGATTAAACATTAAGGGGGATATCTCTTTCTCACCCCTCAAATTACTTCCATATTATAAAGGCATTCAAGAACGAGGGGCCAATTTAATATCCGTTAAAGAGGATGATCATATCTAGCATGTCGATTGAACAAAGAACATCAAGAAGGTGAAGATTCAAAATTCGGGATCAAAGACCAAGAAAGAGATTTAGATCGTGACATATTTCTTGTAGTTATAAATTCAAGGCAATGTTTTTCCATTCTTCTTGTTATTTTATCTTCAAGAACATGTTAAACTAGATTCCTTTGTGTTGGATGGAGATGAACCTTTATTTATTTGTTTTTAATTCAAACACGAGTGATTTAGTAATTTTTGTGTTTCTTGATTCATTATGCATGCTCATGCAATATTTAATTGCTTGATCACCAATTAGGTAATTAGTTGCATGTTGTATTGTTGGAAATTTCACAATTAAGTATAACAATGCATGATTAACACACAAAAAATAGATTTTAGGAATAACAATAGCACATATAAAATCATCTAGATAATGGTGTAATTTAATATGTTCTATTCATTCGAATTCGGACTAGGAATATGATCATATAGTAACTAGAATATATTTAATATATCTTGGAAAAGAAAGTTAAATATCATAGGATTATTGATTATCAGGAATCCATGAATAAAACTAGATTACATAATTAAGAATTGGATTAGATAACAATAGGTTGATTTAAAAACCCAATACAATCATCCATTCATTTATACAAACAAATGCCTTTTTACATACTTATTAGTATAATTACAAATCACAAGCCCTTTTGTGTTCCATGATTCGGATTCGATACAAAATTAGTACACTTCAATTGAAACTTATTCTTCATGGAACGACAACTCTTCTCATCACATTTGTTACTCGTCAACGATCTCGTATGGTTGCGAGTTTCGCTCGATCAGCCACATTTCATTGCATTGCCAATGATTTTTCTTGAAGCCTTGATGGAGCCTAATGTCTTGTCGACAACAGCTTTCAAGGTGATATAATTATAGGATTATCACCTCTTTTCTTCGAGACAATCACAAGACTCTTAATCCTTAGCCCCACAACACTGGCCATCCAAGTCCGATACGATTGAGATTTGATCCATGATGCCTTGTGCAAATGGCAACTCTGAATGGGGAACCACATAAAATGTGATTGATGGAAGAGATTTGATCCATGATGCCTTGTGCAAATGGCAGTTCTGAATGAGGAACCACATAAAATGTGATTGATGAAAAGATTGTTGCAGTGGCAGTTGGGAGTCAAATCCAATCTTTCCTGCCTAGGAAATTGTGTGGCATCGCATACTTATGATGCCTAGGAGGTGGCAGCATGATGTCGTGTAGCTTGACTAGTGAGCTGTTGAAATAATACTAAATATTGAGCATCCAGATAACCTCGGTTGTTTCTCTTTCCTATAAATATTTACACTTAGTTACTTAAAAACAATAATCAATATTTGGTATTCTCACTCTAAATGATTTTTCCTAAAGCATTGATGGAGCCTAACAGCTTGTCGACAACAGCTTTTGAGGCGATATAATTACAGGATTATCACCCCTTTTCTTCGAGAAAAACATATGCCTCTTAATCCTTAACCCCACAACACTAGTCATCCAAGACCAAGACGATTGAGATTTGATCCATAATGCCTTGTGCAAATGGCAATTCTGAATATGGAACCACATAAGATGTGATTGATGGACGGTCTGCTGCAGTGACAGTTGGGAGTCAAATCCAATCTTTCCTACCTAGGAGATTGTGCGGCATCGCACAATTATGATGCCTAGGATGTGGCAACATGATGTCTTATAGCTTGACTAGCGAGCCATTCTTAATATATGGGAACATTAATATAAAAATCATTTGAATGGTCTCAATCGAAAATTTTAGCCCAGAAACCTTTCTACCATTTTTAATATATGGGTAAACTTCATACTTAAGAGATTAGTATAGCCCATTTCAAAACTAAGAATGTTTAAAACTTGAAAAGTAAGATATTAATTCAATTCTATTTATGAAATAATTAATTAAATATATATTGTATTAATTAAATATATCAATTCTATAACATTTGATGACAAATTATCGAATTAATTGGTCACAAATTAATTCTCGTCCACAAATAAAAAAATTTATGGATTTCAAATTATTTCTAGTTCATAAATTAAAAATTTTATAGGTCACAATTTATTCATCGATCACAAATCTAAAAAATAGATCACAATTTATTTTTCGATCATAAATCGCAAATTTTATAAGTCACAACTCAAATTTTTAGATCACATATTATTTATTGATCACAAGTTATCGGTTACATATTATTTATTGATCACAAAATATCTAATTTATTGTCACGGTTTTAAATAATTGATCACAAATTAATCAATTTATTGGTCACAATCAACCAAATAATTAGTTACAAGCACTCCACCCCACACCATCCCACCCACAACCGTCGACGCCGCCACCACCGCCAACATCACCACCACCTCACCACTGCAGCCAACACCACAGTCACTACCACCTTCCAAACACCATCAAAAAATCAAATCCAAAATTATTAGTCACCGCCATGTCCACTAACACCTCATGAAAGAACACTTTGATTCATATTGCTGAATAAATTAAAAATAGTGAACCTCCACCCCCATAGTGTAGCCGACGACAGCGTCGTTGTTAAAGAGAGATCCAAGAATGTAAACAAGTCTAGCCTAGCCGAGATGAAGTACGCAACTTGGGCTCGGCTCGACTCGGGTAAAAAATGATCGAACTTTTTTTGGCCCGAGCCCAACCGAGATAAAGCTCGATAAAGAAAATGGGGCTCGACTCTGTAACGACTCGATAAAAAAATAATAATAAATAAATAAAATGAAATATAATTGGAAATCTCTGTTAACATGCAAAGAATAGATAATTGAAGTTTTTACTAGTTAAACGTTTTTTTAGACGTATGTTTGACACACGTTAAACGAATTTCGATGTCCATTTGAACCATACGATATAGTCCTTGAAATGAGCTTCGAGAGGACATAGATGATTTGTTGATTTGGCTAGTATAAATCGCCAACGATTTTTTTAAAGGTATCATGTTATCGAAATTTCGAAAATACTAATTTGGAAAAGTTCACTTTGACGAGCCGTAACTTTTGTTACAATTGATCATTGTTAATGAAGTGAGAAAATAGGTCATGAGCACTTCATAATGATATTAAGAATATAATGTTGTGACTTCGCTTGGTACCCCGTAATGGCCTCGAAAATTATGACATAAACGCAACAAATTATTAACTTTTTAAAATATGAAATGCATGGATGGTGGCCACGTTTCATACCTATGCCTACATTTAGCTCATGTGACTCATTCCAAGGTTTTCTTAGACAATTTCTCCATGCATGACAACACCAACTTAATTGGATTATCATGGCACAAATTGTTTAGGCGGGTTGATTAGGCTACTGATGAATTTTACATTTGAATTCAAAACATTTTTACTTCAAATCCGTGTTAAAACAAGACTATAAATAGACACCTTCATTGAATTAAACGACGCAACAAATTTTACGAGAAAGGTTCTTTTCTTTCAACATAAATACACAATATACTCAACTAGTCCAAAATCTTAAATCTTCGAGGTAAAAACTATTTCTTTTTCACTCTTTTCTTGATCCCATACTTGGCCTTATTAAGTAATAATAAGGTTCTTGTATTGCGAATAAGTTTAAGCAACTAACCATAAAGTATAAAGAAAATGAAAATTGTAGTTTTGAAAATTTGTTCAATTATCGAATCTAATTAGAGGTTGTGTTGATTTTGTATTTGTATGTTTATTACAAGTTCAAAATAATTTCCATCCTCCAACTTTGAGTAATATATACACGGTACCTTGTACCTGTAAAATTAAGTGGTTATTATTTAGTTACTTGATTATCAAGAAACCTCATTTTCCTACATGGATTATATATTCTTAACTTCTATCTCGCTATTGATATGTTTGAATATGTAAGTCATATACTGGGAGCGGCTTCAGGATTGTGAGGCATACGATAGAACAATATTTTGACGTGTAACCACGTGAAATTATAATAGGGGACAATTAGGGTTTGAGATTTACGCAATTCGATCCTAACAATATCTAGATGGGTGAAAAAGTATTTAATGCGGAATTAAACAACAACAAATCACTTTTAATTCTTATCTAGATAGTTAATTGTGCAACTCAAAATATCCTATGTTGAATTACCGCAATTTGCATATCATAAACAATAAATATTAAAGTAGTAAAGAACACAAGAATTGTTCACGGAAACGGAGAAACCCAATTGGAAAAACTCCGAGCACTTTGTCAGTCAATCCACTACAAACGATTCTGTACTTACAGTCTACCAGACTAGATGACGACACGAATTATCTGATCTCCTGACTGCAATTCTGACAGCCCTCCTAAATTATGTGCTCTCCGGGAACTCCGCTATCCTGCAACAGCCCTTAGTTTGGTAGAATCGCCTATCTCCGGTGGATCACGAAGAACAATCCATTCTTCATAGACTGGAACTCTAGTCGCCTTCCTCGATTTTCAGCACATCTGACGATATGTAAGAAGTTTGGTATTTGGTATTGGATATTGAATCTAATGTTTTTCTGACCAAAACACTCACAGAAGATGAAGGTTGAATGATGGAATAAATAAATCTCTCACAGATGAAGCTCTTTCAAATAAAAACCTTAAGAAAAAACGTTTTGTACGTGTTCTGGTATATATATAGATAGGTCAAGAAATCAATGGGCCAAGAAAAAAAACTTTAAAACGCGAAATAAAAATTTCTCGTATAGAGCTGTTGCTCGAGCGAAGGGTTAGGGACAGTCAAGCGACAGGGTGTCGCTCGAGCAAAGGAGGGCGCGACAGTCTACCAACGATGTTTCTACTTTTGTAGCTTGAGCCAACCTTTGGCGACAGTCCAATGAAAATTCGTGTCGTTTTCCTCCTTGTTCCAAACTCGAAACCCTAGACCTAGTAACCAACTTTTAAACAAATTGCACATTACTCCTTGAACCGTTACAATCTATCTAATTAAGTCCTTTTGTTTATAGAATTTGTCAATTATGAAATCAACTAAATTTAACAAACTCTCGTTTGACATTCCACTAATCTATGTCAAGGCAGTAATAAAATAAAAGTTACAGACTCAAAAACAATGACACAACCTAAACTACAAACTGTCTTGAACGAACTTTGCAGTACTTANCCCCATTTGGCATTCTGTGACAAAACACTAATCTATCTCAAGGCAGTAATAAAATAAAAGTTACAGACTCAAAAACAATGACACAACCTAAACTACAAACTGTCTTGAACGAACTTTGCAGTACTTATTTCCTGAAATAGACAACTCAAATACCAGTGTAAAATGTGTGAAAAACAGTATCAAAGATAATCACAGTTCAAACAATTCACTTGTAGGTGTCATCTAAGCCAATATAAGTAATTGTAATTCAACATATTTTTTAGTTTTAAATCACAAGTTAAATTAAGACACAACATCAATACAACCCAACATACCAAAATGAAATATTGACGCTGTAAAAAAATCAAAAACTTAATTAGCGAAGCTGAACTCAAACAAATACGCATGTGCTCCCCCTTACTGCAAATTCTCAATGTGTTTAAGCTGTAGGTAAATGTATCTATGTCTCACCCCAACGGCCCTCTGACATAAAATTCTATCAAATTGTAAATGGATCTATGCCTCGCCCCCAACGACCCATCAGACATAATATAAAATGTAAGTCATAAACTGCAAGTTAAAAAATGATATCAATTTTATATACAACAAAATGTTAAGTACATCCAGATATCATATATCATGTAAGTCCAAAAATCTAGATAGAGACTCCTCATATCACAAAACTATACAAAATATCATGTAAGTCCAAAAATCTAGATAGAGACTCCTCCTATCACAAAACTATACAAAAATTGTCTATCGACTGTAATTCCTCTTTTTTGTCACACAATGACTAAGAGTAAGCCTATATCTATGAAGAACCAGTAGCGTCATCGACATCATCAGAGTCCGTTCTTTCCTTAGAAACATCATCCCAATGGTGACGAATACATTGTAGTCCACGCCAAATGTAGCCAACAGCACCCTGCAGTGTAGCGAAGTCGAAGGTGTGGCGATCAACGGTGGCATGAAGTTGTGTAATCTCTGCCATCATACGAGTCTGATGCTCGATAAGTATGGTCATCTATCCTAAAAGAGCGACTGTCGGGTTGATGGGAGCAGACACAGAAGGAGCAAACTCAGGAGGAGGTGGAGGTACGGATTGTTGACCTATGGTTGACGCCTCATTTTGATTATCACAAATAAATTATGTTTATCACTAACAAATTGACTTTTAAGTGGCCATAGTGACTATTGCACATGAATATATTCGATGGCACAAAATTTAAAATCAAGAAAATTGAACACAGACCCAAATGGAAACAAATTCAAACAATCGAGGCCTTAGAGATGATGTTGCAAATCCTACAAAATTTGCCTACACAAAAATCGAGACACAAGTCGAAATACAAATCAAACAATGTACGACAAGCTATTCAAACTTAGTACTTAGACGTTTCACAATTAAATGTAAAGGTAAAATATTTTAATACTTGGCAATGCATCGTGATAAAGTTCAAAGTTTTGATTCTTTACAAATTCACGACAAAAATGTTTTATTCGAAAAATATGTTTTCAAAGGTAAAAATTCGAAACAAGTATTTTAAATACA
>CAIGRQ010287767.1:0-25403 GCA_903798375.1 Fraxinus sp. D2006-0159
CTTTTTCATACATTAATTTTATTCATATCTTTTGCATTGAAACGTCATTTTTGTATTTAAGTCGTAATTTTAGTTTAATTTACATGCTAGTTTTAGTTTAATCATAGAAACTGAAAAACGCATCTCACATTTAATAGATTCGGTTAAGATCGCAATAATAAAAATCAAGTTAAATCAATCGTCGTGGGAACGATACTCGAAATTCTAGAATTTTCACTTTATTACTTGTCAACGAACCGTGCATTTGCGGTGATTTAAATCCGAAATATATTTTCCTAAACAAGTATCAAATTTTCATGTTTGGTATTCTTTTTGTTACTTGCTTCATTTTCGGATTTGATATGTGATGGGGCTTACGTATTTGTTTGAGATATTATTGTGTTGTTTGTTTGTTGTTGGTTGAATTTTTTATGATAGCGGGTGCAAATGATTAAGAATCTTTTGAAGGATAAATTAATGTGAGGATTATGTAATTGGTATTGAGATCAAAATGAACATGATGGTGATAAGTTTGTAGAAATACTTTGGACTTTGGACATAAACAATGTATTTATTATTTGGATATTCAATTTTGAACACTCCATTGGTGTATAATTTGCAAAATATGAAACAACTAAGGAAATTTGGATCATTTGTCACGATTGTTTACACAGTCTAATTTTGTAACAAAATATCTATTGGAATATGGTACTCGGGCACTAGAGTAGAAAAATATGAAGAATATTATTTTGCAATGCCTAGCCTTCGGGATCCACTTCCTTCAATTGATTCTATTGTTAGTGAATTTTGGCAGAGGAAATATGTTTGAAGTCTTACTTGGGAAATGTTGTGGAGTCCGCCACATATAGGGTGGATAAAACCAATTTCGGTACAAATGGTAGCAAATATTGGAGGAAGAGAAAATCAATTTTGCTTCTTCTAGCAAATAAAGATTATGGACAACCATTATTATTGATAGAAAGGTGGAGATGTTTGACAAGGAAATGAAGTAAAATTCAAATTATCTTCTTCCAACCAATGAAGAAAAAATTATATCCAACAACAGTGAAGTTATGTGTTGGAGTGGATAATTTGCCTAATTAAGTTCACTAAAATATGAGAACTTAGCTGCAATTATAGGGCAAAATGGCAAGCACCAGCTGTATAAAATGAAGGAAGAAAAACTCAGATTTGCCATTTCTTTATCAAGTCAAAACTTTTGAATATTTTAACTAGATTTGTAGGCTGTTAACTGTCAATGTTTTCTTATAAATATGGTGGAGTTTTCATACTTAAGTGGCAATTTTGGATAGCATCTACTAGAGATATTAGAGAGAAAATTGTGAGAGAACTATACTTTGTGTAGAAAGAAAAATAGAGAGAGTGAGTGACTCCAGTTAGTTCTTGATGTTATTGTGAGTCTTATAACTCCATTATTTGATATATAGTGGAAGTTGAAATGGACTACAGTCCCATGATTTTTTTTTTAATTTATTTTACATTAAAAGATTTTTACTCATTAAAATCAGTATTTTTCTTATCGATTTACTTTCATATCTTTGACTTTGTCAACATCTCAGAGCCAGGTTCTAGATTAAGTTCTTGTGAATCAAAATGGATGAAAACTCAATTGGGATGATCAAATTTATTTTCTCAAATTATTCTATTTGGATGCATAAAATGCCGAATTTACTTTATTGCAAAGACCTGTTTCGACCAATCAATGACACAACAATGACAGAAAAGATTGCCAATGAAAAATGGGAGATATAGCATTTGATACAGTGGGTCAATCACAATATTTTTCATCATATCATTGAAGAAACCAAAGCAGATGCCATCTCGAAAAAGTTGAAGGCTATATATGAGAAGAACACATCCATGATAATTAGAAGGCTTGTGACGAAGTATAGGGAAAGGCTACTATGACTGAACATATATATTCCAAGTCAATCAATTGAATACCATGAAGATAAGGGCGGACCCAGCATTGAAGTTCAGTCCGGGTGGACGTTGATCGATCAACGTCGATAATCAGATATCGTAAGAGCGAGATTGTTTATTAATATTTAAAACTTAATATATATTATTATGTCAACAATAATATCAAACTCAGCAAGTGTCATAATGGTAAGGATTCCAATAATCTTTAAGGATAGTCACGAATTCAACTCCTCCCTCCCTATTGCCATTAATTTTGGTAAACATTGTAAAATGGTGAAAATTGGAGAACTAAAAATATATGAATTGCAAGCTAAGGAATCGAACCATAGACATCTCATATAAGAATTGCAAGCCCTACCCAACTCAACTGAATAAGCAATTTGAAAATTAAATGAAATAACAGTTATTTAAGTTATAAAATTTATCTATTGTAAAAAAAAAAAAAACAGTTCCCAATGAGTCCAGCACGAACGGTTGGGGGCTCATCGGCGGATCTACCCCTGCATGAAGATGAGATGCAGGCATTATTATTACTTATCTCGTTGCCAAATACTAGGATACACTAGTGATATCAGTGAGCAATTTGACACCAGACGAAAAGCTAACCATGGACATGGTTGAAGACAATCTCCTCAATGAAGAAGCCAGAAGAAAAGAAAGAGGATAATCTTCTTCTAAAGCTCTTGTTACTGAAGAACATGACTGGCATAAGAGAAGCAAAAGTAGAATGCTTCCACCAGTGGTGGATCTAGGATTGGAGGCCAGCTAGAACGGCCATTGACTGTTGACCGTTGAAGATTGACTGTCAACACAATTGTCGTAATAATGAGGTCGTTTATTAATACTTAATTAAATAATATTAAAAATTCTTCAATCTATATGTAAATACACTAAAAACAGTAGCGAGATTAAATGCACCACTAGAAGAATTAAGCTGTAACTTTTGTTTCAATTGAAAAAATCATTCCGTAATTTGTACGAAATTAAATGCAACTCATAGATTAAATGTAAATTAAAATAAATTTTAAAATATCATCAAATTTCATTTTCAACACCAATTTATCAGTTATCACATATTAACAAATTCCTCAATTTGTCATTTATCACATATATCACGTCTTACAAATTCACAACTTCCCCAATTTTCATAAATAATAAATTATCACAATTCAAATAATAAATCTCCATTCAAATGATCAATACATATAAAATATCACTTCAACTTCAAGTTCTAAAATTAAGATCATACTATTTAAAATTTTTGAAAATGTGCGAATTCAAATGAAATGTCGTATGATAATTGATATGGCCCTGAATTTTGTTTCCTTTGCAATTCTTCATGGGGCACTTCTTTTTTTTTTTTAAAGCCTTACTAAAAAAAAGGCACAAAATCTAAAAATAACATAAAAATGAGAAGGCCCAAATACACATTTATTCTTCCCAGCAAGGCTGTATTGCGTATGGATTGTAACTGCCGCATGTGAAGTCGATGGATCCAGCACGGGCGGCCGAGCCCCCTCACCGAGCGCTAGATCCACCACTTGCTTCCACAACAAAAGAGATGTTTCTAGTGGGAAATCTAAATCTAGAAAAAATATCAGGTGTTACCACTATAAAAAGTTTGGCTACAAGAAAAGTGATTGCAGAATTTACAAATGATAGCAAAACAAAAGAAAGGTAGATAAACACACTAAAATAACGAGGTTCGACCTAAACTACACCTAGAGGGGGTGAATAGGTAATTAAGCAGAATTAAAACTGAATAATTAATTAGCAACAGTAATTATTAATTATCTCTAGATGGTTAATCAAACAGTCAAATTTCTCCTATGTTGAAATACTGCAGTTACATGAAAGCAATAAACAAACACAAGGAATAATCACGGAGAAACCCCATCTGGATAAAAACTCCAGGTACTTTACCAGTCAAGAATCCACTATAAATGAATTAGAACTTACAGTCCACCATACTCGACTACCACTAATACTTTCTGACCGACTTACTACAATTTCTATAGCTCTCTTGGATTTCGTGCTCCTGCACCAGCTGCAGTTTTTAAAGCCCTCCTGGATTGCTCGCTCTTGCACGAACTCTCAACTTTACGAATTCGTCTATCTCATGTAGATCAATGAAGAACTCCGCATTCTCCAACAACTGGAACTCCAGTCACCTTTCCTTGATCTTCATCACTCAGACGGATGTGCAAGAAGTAGCAATTTGGAATTTGGATTATGAATTGATCTTTTCACCTCCAAGAACAAATCACAACACGAGGTTGAAAGCTTATTTGATAAAGATGATATGGAGAGTATGCGTTTTCTCAATGTTCGACTTTTAAAAAATTGTTCAGGAGCGTTCTGGTATTTATACTGTAGGTTAAGGAATGAATCAGCCGGATAAAAAGCCTTAAAAGTGCGAATTGAAATTTTTCGGATAACCCTATCGCTCGAGCGAAAGTTGGGCGACAGGTGAACGATGGTGTATTGCTCAAGCGAAGTCTTAGCAACATGCTAGCAATAATGTTTCTGTTTCTGCCGCTCGAGCCAAGTCATGGCAACAGTCTAGCAAAATTGCGGCACAATTTTTCCTTCTTTTCCATTCTCAATAATTGTAACTTACTCCTTGACTTTTACAACATATTAAATATAGTACATTTTGTTCACAGACTTGCCAATTACATTCAAAACCTAACAAGCTTCCCCTTTAGCATTCTGTAACAAAACTATAAATCTAAAGCCAAGGTAGTAAAACAAAATAGATTCAAAACACCTACTACTATCAAATCAACTATCTTGACTAACTCTGCTTTTTCTTTGTAAACCTATTTCCTAAAACAAACAACTCAATAACTAGTGTAAAAGCACATGAAACAGTAATATGAATAAACATAATTTAAACAATTGATCATTAGTTGTACCAGCTAAAAATTAGATACATTAAATCATACCAGCTAAATTAAGATGCAATATCAATGTAAACCAACATACTAAAGAAACATTGGCATTACTAAACATCAAAACTTAATTTAGCTGAAACAAAAAAATTATATACTTTTTTATCAAAACTTTTTAAGTACATCAAAATATCTAATATTACTCTCCCTTTTTGTCATAAATAACAAGGGACAGAGAATTAACATACAATAACCCAAAAATGCAGTTGGCATGCATAAGTATAAGCAATGGACAGTAGCCCTTCCCACATACGTAACTCAAGTTAACATGGACTAAATTGTATAAATGACTCATATGTGTAAAATGTCACTAATCCGTTGGAAGTAGGACTTCAAACCCTAATTTTGTGAGAAATGACATGCTAAATATCACTACCAATAAGTTTATTCCCCTACTTATGAAAGTCAAATCATTTAAAGCACATTAGAACCTATACAGAAAAGCTCATTTTGTATGGAAATTTTCTTTTCTCTCCCTGAATTTGAGCCAAAAAAAAAAAAAAAATCATCATCATTTTTTTTATTTCACATCTTTCAATATTCGAAACTCAGAATTATTTTTCTCATCTTAAGTCCATGATTTTCTTCATTAAGCGACTAAAATAACCCATGTTAACCCAAGTCAGTTGACCATAGGCACCAGATTATGAGAAACCCCACAGGCTTAGTTGCTCGAGTCAATGGGCTTTGAAGAAGAACATAAGATATTGAGCTTTTTACAACTGGGGATAAACTTGATGTTAGGTCTAATAAATAACGTCAATTCATGTTCGAAGTCACCTTACTAACATGTGATTGACATCCCAAATCTCACACACGCGATAGAGTCCCATTAACAATGTCATAGTGTATGCAGTGTAGATAGTACATGAATATGCCTATACTAAGTACTCCATAAATAACATAAGTCAGCAATGGAAACTATATTATAGCTCATCGATTAAACCTATGGTTAATAAAAAAAAATCAAGTATATCGCATATTATGTTGTAAAAGAACACTTTCTCGCATTTTTATTTTCTAAGTTTTCATTTTTTTCATTTCTTATTTATTTTAAAGCATGAATGTACCAAGCACATAAAACAACAACAAACATAAAAAATAAATGTAAACAAATATAAAAAATGTATGAGTTTTCTACCTCGAAATTAAATAAACCAATACGATGTATACAAAAAAATTAATCTCACACAATGCTAAAGTACGAGCATGTACCAACGTACCTAATCAAAGATGTACACAAACACCAATAATCATCCTAAGAGATTCAAATCTCAGACCATCCAATAGTTTGGTAAATAGATCAGCTAATTGATTTTCTGTAGAGATGTGCTCAAGAGTTACAACACGGGTGTCTACAAGCTCTCGAATATAATGATCTCGTATATCAATATGTTTGGTTCAAGAGTGTTGAACAGAATTTTTGGAAATATTGATAGCACTAGTGTTATCACAAAACACAGTCATAGTTCTCTAGTCAATTTCATAATCACTCAACATTTGCTTCATCCAAAGTAATTGAGTAAATCAACTTTCTGTAGCTATATATTCAGCCTCTACGGTAGTTCTAAGCTACAAGATTAGTACAAACATAAAAAAATCCTTCAGAAGTATGTTTGCTATCATCAGCATTTTCAACCCAATCGACATCGGAATAGCCAGCAAGGTCAAGATTAGAGTCTCAGATAGTATATGATTCCATAATCTAAAGTTCCATTGATATATCTAATTATACGTCGTATGACGCTCAGGTAAAATTCCTTGGGATCAGCTTGAAAGCACCCACATACCCCAACACTGAGTAAAAAGTTTCATTAATCACCGAACTTTGAACTTTGTCACGTTGTGGTCACTCAACTTGGATATGCTTCTGATCGATCACCGAACTTATAGAAAGTTACCTCATTCCATCACCAAAACAGCCACCCATTTGGAAGGCATCCCAGGTGGCTTAGCGGAGTTTGGCATGGCAGTGACTATGCCATTTCCTTGGGCAAGTAAGAGTTTAATTTTCTAAAAATCCCCAATTTCCTTTAATTGAACGAATCCTATCTTCCTTCCAAACGTATTCGAACCCTAATCTCCTAACAACCGTCGCAATTGCAGACATTGAGGTGGGTTCGAGCCTAGAAATTGAGATTTGAATGAGGAAAATTCTTGGATTGTCACTGAGATTCAAACAAATCCTGTCAATCATCCCAGACCGAATTCATCCCTTGAATGAAACTTAATCTCCCCCTCCCCATTGTGATTGCAGAAGTTGAGGTGGAATCCATTCGAGAAATTGAGGTCGGAAGGAGCAACAATATTGGATTGCCACTTGAAGTAAACTGGAAATAGCTAGCTTGATTCTTACTGCATTTTCAGTTGATTTCACTTCTTTACAAGGTTCCAATTTTCAAACATGGAGGGAGATCAAGGAGGTAAAGCCCACCCTTGATTTGAAATATAATGTGTGTGTTGCCGGTAATGAGTTTACTAACTGGTAATTCTAGTTTGTGTGATTTTACAGTTCGTATGATTTTGCATAAATATGAAGCTAATTCTAGTTTGTGTGATTTTACGTAGCTGGTAGTTAAGTTATTATAGGTGATTCATGAACTGCAGGTAATTAATCTGATTGTTTTCATTTTGTTGACAGATTACGAGGAAGACCCTGATTTCGTTCATTCCAAGGTTGACATGGCTTCTGAGGATGATGATTTTATGTACGACCGCAATATGACAGATGGCCTCGAAATTGGTCCCGACATGAATGAGCAGGAAATGACGTAGTAGTGATGAGGGTAAGGGATAACGATGACGATGACTTGGAATATCCATCTTCTGAGGAGTTATTATTAGTTTGTTCATCGGACGAAGAAGTTGGTTATCGCTTTCCATAATTTTTGGCTGAGATAGAAATGAGGAATCCGCAATTTGAGGTTGGCCAACTATTTTGATCAATGGAAGAGTTTCGGATTGTAGTAAGAACCTATGGTGCTCTCAATGGTTACAACGTGAGGTTAAAGTGTAATGATAGAAAACGAGCTTAAAGATTTTGCAAATTGGGGTGTAATTGGAGGATATGGGCCTCGAAGTTGAGTATGACGAAGATAGTGCAAGTGAAGTCTTACACGTCGGAGTACACAAGCAGATGAAGCCAAAATAATAGACATTGCAACTATATCTTTTTGACAAATAGATATATTGAATAGTTCAAGGCAGACCTAGGATCAACAACCAACAAGATTTTTACAACCATAGGTTCATCTGCAAACCCAGTTTAGCTATTGTCCATTACAGCAAAGAAGGCTCTACCACAGTAAACAACCATACAATAATTCCTTTTCTAATTCCATCGTACATATTAAGCACTCCCTATTAAACGAGTAGCAGTAATTTTCAAGGTACGCGGAATCACTAAGCATCAATAGTACGATCTCTTTCCACACAGAAAAAACATTAGCAAATTGGTCGGCACCAAAACAGAGACCAAATAACAGAGCAATATAGATTCAATGAAGCTATTATTCAATGATTCCAGAAACGAACCCATTATTGAAATAATTGTATGAATAACAATACAATTAACCAGAAATTGAGAAATGTTTACCTTCAACGAAATCTATATTGGTTGAACAGGTTCATTCTAGGTGGGGTGATTTCAATTCAAAAATGATTTAAGGCTCGTTCAACGAAAGGTTTGGGGGAATGTAGTGCAGCTTTAGGTCGTGTTTTTGGAATTGTAAGGGACCAATTTGGGCAAGTCGACATTTAGGGATCGATTTTCTACTGGATTTAGGTGGGATTTGGATAGGGGATTTCAAATTAGGGACCAACAAAGTAATTTAATTCTCCAATCATACTCATCTCAAATTTTTGCTTCATACATTTAGCAAACTCATGAGCAAGAGAATCTATAGGAGAACAAAAAATAATGTCATCGACGTAAATTTGAGCTATGGTGATGGTTTCCTCAAGATGTCTAATGAACAAAGTTCTATCTGCACCACCTCTAGAAAAACTATATTCTAAGAGATATGTAATTAATCTATCATACCAAGCTCTAGGAGCTTGTTTAAGATCATATAAGGCTTGTTCAATTTATAAACATAATGTGGGAACTTAGGATCAATAAATTTTTAGATTGTTCAACATAGACTTCTTTCTGAAGTATTCCATTAAAGAAAACACTATTGACATCCATTTGATATAATTTGAATCCTAAAGNTGGTACCTTGATCATCGATTTTATTTTTAAATATCCATTTAGTACCTATAACATTGGTATTAACAGGCTTAGGAATTAAATGTCATACATTGTTTCTAACAAACTGATTTAGTTCCTCATACATTGCATTTACCCTACATTCATCACTAAGAGCATCTTTAACTTTCTTTGGCTCAATCTGAGATACAAAACTAGCAAATGTCAGGTCGTTTAAAACCCTCTTACGAAATCTTATCCCTTCATCTAAACCCCTAATAATATTTAGTGTAGGATGATTAGACTTAACTCTAGACAAAGGTTCCTTAGGAGGTCTAGGTCTATCATCAATTGAGGACTCCTCATTGGATGTACCTAAACTATTAGAAGTATGTAAGGTATCGGGAATAGAAATTTCTTAAGTTTTAGTAACTGTGACGAGATCTACACTCAAAGGATCTAACTCTTCCCAATTTCCTCCAAACTCCCAATCACTACAATCATCATCTACCATTATATTGATAGACTCTATCACAACACGTGTATGAGAATTGTATACCCGTTAGGCTCGACTATTTTTGGAGTATCCTAGGAAAACTCTTTCATCACTCTTAGAATCACACTTGCCCAAGTTCTCCCTATCTCTAAGAATATAGCACTTGTTGCCAAGTATACGAAAGTACTCAACAGTAGGTATTTTACCATTCCAGATCTCATATGGTATTTTATCTGTTTTAGGTCTAACGTAAACTCTGTTCACTATGTGATACGCAGTACTGATCGCTTCACCTTAGAAATGCATATGTAGTCCCTTACCATGAAGCATGGCTCTAACCATTTCTTGAAGCTCATGATTTTTCCTTTCAACAACTTCATATTGTTGTGGAGTGATATGCGAGGAGAACTCATGCAGGATTCCCTCTTCGAGGTAGAAGTTCTCAAAACTAGAGTTCTCAAACTCTTTTCCTTGATCACTCCGAATTTTAGATATTGTGAAGTCTTTCTCATTTCTAAGTCTTTCGCACAAAGATATGAAAAGACTAAAAGCCTCGGATTTTTCTCTTAACAGCTCAATCCATGTGTATCGAGAAAAATCATCAACCACAACCAAAATGCTTACCACCAAGACTCTCTGTCCTATATTGTCCTATTAAGTCCATATAGAATAATTCTAGCGGCCTGTTTGTCGAAGTTTTAGAAGTTTGTTTATGATCTACTCTAATATGTTTACCTCGTTGACACGGTCCACACAAGGTGGAATCATTATTTTCAAGCTTAGGTAAGCCATTAACAAGTTCCTTCTTAGCAAGTTTAGACAAATTCTTATAATTCATATGACCAAGGCGTTGATGCCACAGTTCTATTACATCAATAATGGCATTGTTACACATATTTTGAATTAGGAAAGACCTCATAACAATTATCAAAAGTTCTTACACCTTCAAGAGCAACGTTAGCAGTAGAATCATACGCAGTACACCTTTTCTAGACAAAACTAACCTCAAAATAAGCATCACATATTTGACTAATGCTTACCAAGTTTGACTTTAAACCTTTCACATAAAGCACATATGAGATAGTAGGTAGTCCAGATATATTAGCGGTACATTTGCCTTGAATAGGTACGATAGCCCCATCTCCAAAACTAACCATACCGCAATTACAATCAGTGAGAGTGGAGAACAAAGCTTTACTACCACATATATGACTAGAACATGTACTATAAAGATACCACATAGAATTATTTTAAGCTTTAAGTACAACATGGGCAATATAACAGTACAACTGATCATCAGACCTAGGAAGATCAATTTTCTTAGCCCAAACCTTCTTAGTAGTAGAAGTGATTCTAGCCAACCGAGTCATCATCTCAATTAAGTGGCTAACTTGATTCGCGAGGAAGTTAACTTTGCTTGAGATATCCTTACTTTTACTACTAGTCACGAGCTTAGACACCTAGGTCTTATGTGTCCCAGTGTACCACAATGGTGATAGGTGGGAATAAACATAGGTTCAAACCTACTCGGAGGTTGTTGCCAATTTATAAGAATATTGAACCTATGTTGTCTAGTAGGTCTCGATCCTAAAACATTCTTGCCCTTAGTGGCTAGGATTATTAGTATTTCTCATTTTATTGGTGGCTCGGATTAACTTGGTCTTGAAAGTACTAGCAGCAATATTACCATTTTGAATGTATTCTAGAACATGTCTATTTCCAACAGGCTTGTTCATCCTTAACAGATTATCTAGTTTTAGAGTACCACTCATGATCGAATGAAGTTGAGTATTAGATTTTTCAAGATCACTTGTTAAGGATTTAACTTTGGCTTCTAAGTTCTCATTAACAAGTTTCAACTCACTTAGATTTTTGGTAGAGTCCTAAAGGTCACCTTTTATCTCTCTCTTTCAAGTTCATTAACCTTTTTCAGTACGACTTTATTGGCTTTCTTAATTTTAAGACTCTCCTCAAATAACTCTCGATAAGACTCATGAATATCAGTCTCATCCTCAGAATCTTCCTCAGATTTCTCACTACATTCTTCATTCTCAACCTTTTCACTTTCCTTATCAAATTCAATCTTAGCTATAGACGTGAATGCCTTAAAATTTTGTTCATCCTCACCACCAGATGTATAATCCTGAACACTTGAATATGATTCATCATCACTCAGATCACTGCTAATGCCTTTCCTCTTCTTTTATTCAAATTCTTCTTCAAGTTAGGACATTTATTCCTATAGTGACCAAACCCCTAACACTTATGGCATCTAATAGATCGGGTTTTCTTACTAGAAATGCTAGGGTTATGTTCCTCACGCTTATCTTTCGAGAATTTACTAGGGACATAATTTTTCCTATCATGAGGTTTTCTACTATTCCTCATCACCTTCTCGAATTTTTTCACGAAATAAGCTATTTCGTGGTCCCTAAGAATCTCAATATCAGTAGACTCACTCTCTTCTTTCCTAATGGTGTTCAGGGCTATGGGTTTAACCTTCTTTGGTTGAGAAATGGTGAGTTCTTAGGTTTGGAGAGATCCTACGAGTTCATCAATCTTAACATCATGTAAGTCCTTACTTTCTTCAATAGTAGTGATCTTAAGTCTAAACCCTTCCGGTAGGGATCTAAGGACTTTTCGAAATATCTTAGACTCGGGGATCTTCTTACCTAGGTTCAAACTCGAGTTAAATATATCATTAAGCTTCGCATAGAATTCATTGAACGATTCAGCGTCATTCATTCTAATTTCTTCAAACCTAGAGGTTGACATTTGCTGGAGTTCTTAACCATTTTGGTACCCTAGTGAGTGGTCTCTAAGATATCCCAAACTTCTTTAGTAGTTTTACACATCGACACTCTCTTAAACTCCTCTGTAGACACAGCAATAAATAAAGCATTAATCCCTTTATTATTCCAGTTGCAATCAGCAACTTGGTCTTTGGTCCAATGAGAAATATCAATGGGTGTAGCAACACTAGATGAAGCTGCAGGCCAACCATTTTGTACACTAATCCAAATACACTCATCCAATGCTTTCTTCGAAAAATGGAGGCACGGATAGAGACTGACTCATCTAAATTAATTTAAGGGTAATGAATCGAAATGTGGTTCTGATACCAATTGAAATAATGAGATTCGACCCAAACTATACCTAGAGGGGGTGAATAGGTGATAATACGGAACTAAAACTTAATAATTAATTAACAACAAGTCACTATTAACTATCTTTAGATGGTTAATCAAATAGTCCAATTGAAATAACGAGGTTCGACCCAAACTACACCTAGAGGGGGGGTAAATAGGTGATTATGCGGAATTAAAACTTAATAATTAATTAATAATAAGTCACAAATAATTATCTTTAGATGGTTAATCAAATAGTTCAATTATCTTTAAATGGTTGTATGAAAGCAATAAACAAACAAAAGGAATGATCACGGAGCAACCCCAATTGGGTAAATACTACGGCCACTTTGTCAGTCAACAATCCACTATAAACGAATTATAACTTATAGTCCGATAAACCCGACTATTACTAGTACTTTCTGACCTCCTGACTGCGATTTCCACAGCTCTCCTAAAGTTAGTGCTCTTGCACCAACTTTTAGCTGAGTTTTCAAAGCCCTCTTGGATTGTGCACTCTTGTACCAACTTCTGCTTTACGAATTCGTCTATCTCCTGTAGATCAACGAAGAAATCCGCGTTCTCCAACAATTGGAACTTTAGTCACCTTCCTTTAATATTCAGCATTCTGACAGATGTGTAGGAAATTGGATTATGACTTTAATGTTTTCACCGCCAAGAACAAATCACAGCGTGAAGGTTGAAAGCTTATTTGATGAAGAGGATATGAAGAGTATGCATTTTCTAAATGTTTAGAGGTGTTCTGGTATTGATACTATAGGTTAAGGAATGAATGGACCGGATAAAAAGCCTTACACAATGCGAATTAAAATTTTTCGAAAAATCCTGTCGTTCGAGCAAAAGCTAGGCAACAGGTGAGCGACTGTTTATTGCTCGATCAAAAGCGGGGCAACAGATGAGCGACGGTGTGTCATTCAAGTGAAGTCCTAGTGATAGGCTAACGACAATGTTTATGTCGCTTGAGACAAGTCATGGCAACAGTCTAGCAAAATTGCGACGCCATTTTTCCTTCTTTTCCATTCTCGAACCCTAGACTAATACAACTTAATTTCTAACAATTGCAACTGCTTCTTGCCTTTACAACATATTAAATATAGTCCATTTTATTCATAGACTTACCAATTACATCAAAAACCTAACATACACCAATGTTATTGCAGTTGAAGGTGATATTGGTGTTGTCTTCAACAAAGAATCTATTAGTCATGTTTATCAAGAAAGTGATTCGATTATTAATTCCGGAGCTTCCTTTCATGTTACTGCTCATGATGATTGTTTGGCAATGTCAAAATGGGAAACTACAATGCATAAGAAATCATGGGTATTGGTGGTATTTGTTTGGAGACTAATCCTGGAAGCAAATTAATACTCAAAGATGTGAGATACTTTCCAGATATTCTTCTTAATTTAATTTCTACAAGCAAACTTGACGACGAAAGTTTTGATAACTATCTTGGTGGAGGAAAATGGAAACTTAACAAAGGTCCTCTTGTGGTGAATAAAGGAAATAAGTTGAACATGCTCTATGTTACATAAGAAAAATGAGCAAAAGAGAGATCAATAACATCCAGAAAAGTCCTGATATTGATCATTGGCATAGAAGACTTGGCCAAATCATCGAGAAAGGACTTCAACTTGTGAGTAGAAAACAATATACCTAATATACAAGGCATACATCGCAAGACTTGTACTAACTGCTTAGCTGGAAAATACATAGTGTTTCATTTAGTACGTACTCACCTTCTAGAAAATCAAATATACTTGATGTTAATGATATAAATATGATCAACAAATCCTACTCAGCTATCTATGATTTCCACTTCCTAAACTCACTGGTTTTGATACTCACAGTGTACTAAGAAGGGAAATAGCTATTTGAGAGGAAGATATTTGAATTGTACACATTTTTCTTTAAATGAGGGGGTATTTATAATTTTTTCTCCAAGTCTTAAGATAGTTTGGTCTTTTCAGAAGAATGACACATGGCGGTTCCTCATTGGCTTATTAGTAACTAATTTCGTTACAAGTGCCATGCTTTATTTGCATTTTGACAGCTTATGGCCAGCTTGGATGAAGAAGCAGTTCGTTTCTTACTCTATACGAACCTTTCTTGCCTTCATTTACTTGGTATATTGCTATATTCTTCGGAGATCATGTGGTAGGACTTGTGGACCAATTTTTTTGGAGTTAACAAATAGTCCTTGAAGTCCAATAATAATATTCATATTAATTCTGGGACTTGTTATTTCTTTTGATGCTTTGCGAGCCTATTGTTGTTCGTATGTACTTTTCTTCATTAGTGGTGGATGATGTGGGCCATCTTGAGGGAACATGTTATGATTACTATAGCTATTTGAGTGTGTTACAGGGCATTTTCGTGTGTTTCTAGGTTGGTAGCCTATATGTATTTAATGAACGTGTTCGATATATTTAATCGAGTCCGTTCCTCTTTTTAATCATACACATTTTAAATTCAATGTCCATGATTACTCATGTAATTTGGTTGGCTACGATTTATCTAATCATGCAATCTAACAATTCGCGTTTCTTTTTGGAACTCATAAATATATTATTTCTCTTTGTAGGTTTCTTTCTTACTTCTTTTGCTCTTCATCAACCTAAGCAACTTTATATTTTCCATTGTCACCATGACTTCTTAGAGTGACTCTCAAAATATTTTCAAGGCTCTAAAATTGAAGGTTCTAGACTCAACGATTTGTCCTTGTCCTTTGACGCTCCTTCTTTGGACGGATCCCAGTAGTTTGCAGCGCAATCATGCCTTTTAGTTAATGTTTCATCATCTAGGGTTACCCCAAAACTTCTTGACTAGGGTGGTAGCTCCCAACATAGGGTGGATGAGGTTCGTGAGAATTCGACTACTAGCGATAAAAAGGCTTTTGAAGCTTCGAAAATATTGTTGAGAAAAGGTGAAATTTGGGACTGCTTTGGTGTACTTGCTACTATAGAATTGATGTGGGCAGTTCCAAAATGCAGATTGCCCTTTCCATGATTGTATAGCTATTCATGAACATTTGTGGATATGGGGCTCAGACTTTATTTCCACCGTTTCTTTCGTATCATCTTTTCTTCTTTTAATATTACTCCTACCTAACTTAAATATTCGATGGATATGGGGCCATATGGTTGGGTCTTTTCGTTATGGAACATTGTGGTTTTGTGAGGAGAACTTTCTCTAGATATATTTCTTTCTATTTATTAGCTGCTGAAAGTAGGGAATACAATACACCCACAAAATGGGTACTACTATCTTACTCCTCGCTCCCCTTGAAACATGCCCAAAACTTATCACCATTCCCAATAAAATACATAATTGAAAGGAGAACTCTTATTTTCTTGCGGCAATTAGGGATTACATCCTAATGATCCTCATCCTATGATGATTTTGCCTCATCTTTATCGATGAATCCAATGAGTAATGCCTTTACTATTTTTTTTATCTTGTTTGATTATGTTTGCACAGATAAACCGTCGGCTCCCTCTTGAGGTCAAGCCCTCTTAAGAAATTTGTTCTTTGGTGGCACCTATTTTCAATTTGAGCTCTGAGGCTTGCGAAGCTAGGGGCTACTAAGCTCCACCAAGCTGAAGTTCCATGAAACTGGTATTTAGATTACTCTGGGTAAATCAATGCATTAGTTTCTTTATTTTAAATGGCTATTTCTTATCTTTTGAAGAATATTCAATTGTCTTTCTTTTGTAGTGTAAACTAACTTGGGTACCACTAATCCAGTGGCCTCTAAGTGCTAGAACACTGTTTCACATCCACAAAAGTTCTAGGAGTTTTAAAGGAGTGTCATCATAGGTGGTCCATACTTCATCCAAGCGACCCCCGTTACATGTATCTATTGTCGAAGCTTTAGAACCATAGCCTACGGAATCTATGCCTTCCTCCTCTCTAGGTCTGGTTAGTGATCTTAGGAAAAGAAAAGTCTCATCCAGATCTGTGCCCCTCACGGGCCCCAAAGGCTCTTACTAATCTCAAAGGACTACTCCAAATTTAAGGTCTCTATTCCTTTCTCTCCATGAGGGTACATTAGATATGGTGGTTTTGTCATTTTTTCACCTTTTGTCTTTTGAATTATGAAGGTTGCCTATGCCTATTTCAATTCATCATGGGTGAAATTAGCCAAAAAGCTTGCCACCACTAACAAGGGAAAAATGATTGATGCCCACCTTCAACAAGCTGTAATCTTAAGCCCAAAAGTTTGACTATGAAACTTGTACCTTATGGGTGGTTAGCCGGAGAAGAAAGCTAATTCTTTGGAGAAAAGATGCAATATTCTTCAGAAAAAGCTCAAAGAGGTTGACCGTGGAAGGAATAAATATAAGAAGATGAGTAAAAATACCAAAACTTTTACTGTGATGGAGGTTTCCTTGGTAGCTGATGCCAAAGAGATCTCTTTGGATCTGGAGTTGGCCAAGGAAGAGCATGCAACCAATGTTACAAAGACTAAACATGACGCTTCGCATCTTAGAGAGGAGTTTCAATTGGAGGTTTTCGCTATGGAACTTAATAGCCCAAAGAACGAGATAGCTTTGCTTCCTGATAGATTGAATAATATTGAGATATAATTAGCTATTGCTGAGTCTAGCCTTTTTGGAGCACATGTTCGCGAGGCGAAGTTGGTTAAAGATGCTATGCAAAATGGGAAAATAAAGTACTTCATATTATCAAAAGCTTTAAGCCTTTCTCATGAGGTTTGTTCGTTGGCCTATGTGCCCCGGACACTCCATCATTTCTTGCTGATCTTTCTCAACATGTGGACTCTCCAGCTATCCCCAAGTGAGAATGTGGCTATCAATGAGCCTCTTAACACTTCCATTCCTACATCTTTAAAGGTGAGTGTCCCCTCGGGATGAAGTTCAAGTTAACCAGGATGATCTGTCTTCTAGGAATTTTTAGTTCTCGATTAGTTAAGATAGCTTATTTTTGTCTCATTGCTTAATGATAGCGAAGTTTCATTCATTTTTTCTATAAAATAGATTTTTCTTGGCAATGTTATTGGTAAAATATCGTGGCTTATGTTGTATGAATTTGTTCATTTGGCACTCTTCGAGCTCACATTGTTTTACTCATTTGTTATTAGTTATGCTTAATGTCGATGCATTCATAACAAGTTTATATCAACAACAAAATCTATCGTTCTTTTGCTAATTACCCATTTTGACAACGCCATTTTCTAAACGAGACTTTATAAAATCATCGTAACAACATAAGGGTATACAGATTACTATTTCATCCCTTGCCATGGCTCTTTTAACACATAAGTACTTTGCGCTCTATTACAATTATGTCGTGACATTTAAAAATAAATTTATGTGGCCTATCCTTTTTTATAATAATTTTCTTTGGGGTAAAAATCAGTCCCCATATTTCTTTGGCAAGACAGACCTTTCCTTTAATGGAAATTCCTTTGACAGGATAGACCTCACCTTTGGTTGAAATTCTTTTTGTAGGATAGACCTCACCTTTAATTAGAATTTATTTAGCGGGATAGACTTCGCCTTTTAGTTGGAGTTTCTTATGCGAGATGGATCTAGGCTTCACCCATCTCTCCTGGAATACTCTTCGCTAGGCGGGACTAGCTTCACCTTTAGCTACCAATCCACATTTCTGCGACCTTATTTTAGGTACAACACCTTTTTCATTGGCATTCATCTCTCATTCTTTCCCTAGTACTTAATAAGTTATCTTTACTGGTGTATGAGTTTTTTTTACCTTACCCTTCACAGTATCAAATATTTACTTTGTTAAATGAGAATTTTGAAGCACGCGTTTCTTTCTTCTTTTCTAGCTTTATTATCAGAATGATTTGTTCCTCGGGAATCAAATCTTTTTATTTTGGCAACATCATCTAAGATGTTCTGCAATAAATGTCTTGGGGTGTTCACCCTGCATTGGATCAAAGCATTCATAGATGGAATATTCGTGGAGTTTATATTTGAATGATGGCTAGTACCATCGTAAGTTATTTTGGCTCGCATCCGTGACGTATCGCATTTGGAAACATTTGATTCTCTACATTATCATCAGATATAATTGAAAGAGAGTGAGTTATTTATAATTACCTTTAGGCCTAGGAATGTGTAAGTGTGTGCTACCTAGGTGTTTGAAAGTGTATACCTTGAACAATCTTCATACCTTTTGAGATTGTGCATCCTTGCTTGTTCCACATTTTCTTTGGGCATGGAGGCTTCTAATTGCATTTCATCCTGAATATTTTAAGCACTTTGAAACATTCATCTATATCATGACTTTTGGTGTGATGTCTCTACAAAATTTTGACTTCCGCTCATCAGGAGGTAAATATGATTTATCTGTATTTTGGAAAGATGCGACAGAACATATTTCTTTTGCCCTTTGATCTATCTAAGTGGGGATATTGTGATTTAGGCCATCCAAATGCAAATGTATGCGCTTCTCTTTTGAATTCATCTAGATGTCCGTGCTTCTACATCATTCGATTCTTAAGGATATCATCTACCTGAATCTCATTGCGAATTAGTTCCAATAATTGAGTTACATGGATACCTTTTAATAGCTTGTCACCAGGTGGAGGACAGGACATTCCATAAGGCATCTCTTGCCTCTTCATCTCGTATAACTTTGCTAGTTATCATTTCAGCTTTGAAATGTATGAAGTAACTTTTAAGGAATTCTGCTGGTTTCTGCTTTACATTATCTAGCCCTGTGGCTGATACCTATCTTACTATGATTTTATTGAATGCTTCTATGATTGCTCGTTTTTCATACCTTAGATCTTCCTTCACGTCGTAACCCTCTACCGTCAATTGGCGTTTGAATTTCCTGTAGTTCTCTATTCTTCAATCATGCACATGTTTATGTCTCTAGTCGTGCATATTCACCATATTTACCAATCTCCTTGGCACAAACTCACTTTTTTACCTCACCTCTAGATCCTCACATTTTACACATAGATGTGTATTTTCTTTTGCCAATGCTTTGAGGTTCTCCAACATTTTCTACACACCTCCTGTAGTTTATATTCATTTTTGCTAGCGGTAGCGTTGGAAAAGAAATTGTTAGTTTTAAGCTTTGTCGGTACTCCATCTCACTTTATCTTATGATTGATATCTCTGTTGGTTGAATCATTGCTAGATTCCTATGTTTTGACCTTTGATGCTTCTATCTCCTCTAGATCTATTTCCATTCAGTTTATTCTTTTAGACCTCAAGGACCACTTAGCCACTACAGAGGATTTCTTCGTTTACTTTATTTTAAGTTTTACACAAACGGCATCAATTTGTTGACGATACAAATATGATTGACAAATCCTACTCACGTAACTATGATTCTTACTTCCTAAGAGGCCATAAGAACTACAGTAGTCCGAATAAACCAGCTTCTCTTGATGGTGACATTCCAAACAAAGTTTGGTCTGTGAAAGAAGTATCTTATAATCATTTAAGAGTCTTCAGTTGCAGAGCATTTGTTCATATTCCAAAAGATGAAAGATCCAAGATTGATGACAAGGTAAAGGAGTGCATTTTGTTAGGTAATGGTCGCGAAGAATTCGGGTATATGATGTAGAATATGATAAGAATAAGCTTATTAGAAATAGATATGTTGTGTTTCTAGAAAACCGTCACTGATTCTGATGAAGTTAAGAAACAAAAGTCCTATGAAGAAATTCCTACTTTAATCTCTCCACATGTTGAGCACAATAATCGTGGAAGAGACATGCCAGAAGACCAAGGTAACATTGGTGACGGTACAGCTAAAGGTACAAATCCAATTGAAGAAATTGAGCAAAAACCTCCAGAACCAACAGTGGTGTTGCTGCTAAGAAGATCTGGTAGAGAGAGATAGCCCTCTACAAGGAATTCGACTAATGAGTATATGATACTTGCAAACGGGGAAAGCTAGAAACCTACCGAGAGGCTATGTTAAAATGAGAAGAAGAAAGAGTGGCTGGAAGCCATGCAAGAAGTTATGAAATCCTTGCTTGAGAACAACATTTATGATTTGACAAAGTTACCATAAGTCAAGAAATCTCTTAAAAGTAAATGGATTTATAAGGTAAAGACTGAAAGCAACAACTGACTACCAAGATACAAAGCCATACTGGTTGTGAAAGGATTCGATCAAAATAAAGGTATTGACTTTGAAGAAACATTTGGAAATTGAACAATTTGATGTAAAAACAATCTTCTTACATGGTAACTTGGAAGAGGAGATCTACATGGAGCAACTAGAGGAATTCAATGTCAAATAAAAAGAGCATCTTGTTTCTAAACTTAAGAGAAGTTTATATGGACTCAAACAAGCTCAAGAGTGATATGAGAAGTTTGATCAATTTATGACTAGTCAAGGATAACACAACATGGTTAGACCACTATGTATTTGTAAAGAAATTTGTTGATGATAATTATATCATTCTCCTGCTATATATTGATGACATGCTGATTTTTGGTCAAGACATCAACAAGATTGCCAAACTTAAAAAATATTGAAGTAATCATTTTTACAATGAAAGACTTGGGATCGGCAAAGCAAATTCTCTATAAGAAGAACAAAAATTTGTGGTTATCTTAAGAAAACTATATTGAAAAAGTTCATTACCTGATTTCAACAGGAGTAAGGCAAATATCGTTTCTTCTCCACTTGTAGGTCATTTCGAAAGCTAAATCCTACATGTAAGAAAGAAAAGGAATAAATGAGCAAAAAGCCTTATGTCTCTACAGTTAACATTTGATGTACACTATGGTGGGTACAAGACCCATTACTCATGATTTCTTTCAAATCCTAGAAAAAATCATTGGTTAGCGGTACAATGGATACTTAGGTATCTAAGAGGTACTTCTAGGGGGCAGTGGTGAACCTGTGGTAGATCGATATACAAACGTGATATGGTAGGTGATTGTGATTCAAGAAATCTACATCAAGATTCTTGATGACCTTTTTAGGGGGAATTGTTTCTTGGTCGTCCAGGTTGTATAAATGTGTAGCTCTATCATCCACAGAAAGGTATTGGTATTATAACAAGAAAGTATGTTGTTTATTGTGATAGTTAAAGTACCATCCACCTCTCCAAGAACTCAACATTTCATTCTAGATCCAATCATATTGACGTTAGACGCCATTGGATTCGTTATATAATTGAAGCTAAGCAGTCGAAATTAGAGAAAATTCATACTAGTGATAATGGATTGGATAAGTTGACGAAATATTTGCTTAAGGAGAAGCTCGAAGCCTCTCCGCAAATAGTGGATTTGGAATAACCCACCACATGAGGTGAAGTGAGAGATTTGTTGAGGGTCAACCATGTGTAGGGTGGACAAATTCAATTTTACTACAAATGTTAGCAAATATTCAAAGAAGAGAGCCAATTTTATTGTTTCTAGCAAATGAAGATTATGGACAGCCATGATTGTTGACATAAAGGTGGAGATATTTGATAAGGAAATGAAGTAAAATTCAAATTTTCTTCGTCCAATCAATGAAGATAAAATTACATCCAATAATATTGAAGACATGTGCTGGGGTTAAGAATGTTAAAGGAGCTTCGTCGGCTTGACCACTCGGCTTGCGGGCTATAGGGCTCTTCAAAGTACGATCCCGAGCACGAGCTTGGCTCGTGGGGTGGCAAACCACAAGCCTGCTTGTGGCCCCCTACTACAGTGACCATTTTGGCCACTTTTTTCCTTTTTTTACTTTATAAATACTCCAACCCATTTCAAAAAATCTTCACACACCAACAACAATCTTGACTCTCTTCCATACTCTACAATCTACTACATTCTATCTTCAATTTCAATTATTCAATATCGATTATCACACTACAAATTTACAAGTACAATCTTATACTTTCTTTCCATACAATTTATTACTTACTAAACAAATTACGATACATACACAATTCACAAATGGATCCACAATCATTTGTGGAGGACTTGTTCGGTATTAGAGGCGAATCACCTATGATGTCGAAAAGTCATTTTCATAATGAATTTGTTGGTTTCAACGAAGTACCCATTCTCGAAAATATTTCAAATTTGGATGCTCACGAAAGTAATAATCTAATTCATTTGGATGACGTTGATGTTCTCGATACGAAACAGGAGGAATTAGATATTCTCGATGCAAGAGGGAAGCAAAAGGAGAAAAATACATGCGAAATGTTGGGATCACTTTAAATTGATTCCAACGTGTCATATTGTTGATGGAGTCGCAAAGTCTAAAGCAGTATTTAAATAATGTCAAACACGATTGGCATGGCAAAAGGGCATTGGTACCACCCACCTCAAGCGGCACTTTAAAACATGTATGGCCAAACATGGGTTTGTTGGTACATCTCAAACAAAAGTGCAATTTGGTAGTCCAACCACAGGTTCTGCTTCTATGACACTTTGCACTTGGATGTATTTGGATGAGAAAGCTCGAACGAGAATGGTGAAATTCATTACTGGTGTTGAGTTATTTCTAGCAATGGCGAACAACCAACATTTCGTCTCCTACATGAAAAAATATCTTCAACCGATGTATATTGGGGTAAGTAGAAACACTCTTCATTCCGATACAATAGAATATTTCCTTAATACAAATAAACAATGGATTACTGATTTCTAAAAATATGGAAGTGTTATATCTTTAACTTCGAATTTATGGGAAGGGAAATATAAAAGAGATTACATAGTTGCAACTGTACACTACATATACCCACTTTGGTGTATACATAAAAATTACTGTTTTTAAGATAATTGAGTTCCCTCACAATGCTAACTATATACTTAATGCTATTATGAGAACTATAAAGAATATCACTGCGAGAGTAAAATTCGTTCTTTTACATTTGGCAACGTTAATGTTAATAAGCTAGTTATTGATAAATTGTATAAGGTATTGCAGCCTGATTTTGGTGGTTATTTATTTCCTATATTCGTTGTGTGTGTCATATTTTTAAATTAATTGTACAAGATGATTTGAAACATAATAAGAATGAAATTCAAAGAACTATAGATGTACTGATATATATCACAATTTCACCTAGTAGAAGACAAGCATTCGAGAAATTTTGTGTTGAATTTGGGTTAATGAATATGAAAACATTTGTTAGTGACGTATGACATAAATGGAACTCCATTTACTTATTATTGAATCATATGAAAGATTTGAACATTTAATAACTGAATTTTATAATAATATGCATATCAGAAACTATGATGACACTATTTTGGATGCATCTGATTAGTTGTTAGCATTTAAAATTTTATATATTTTGACAAAATTTTATGACTACAAATATTTTTATCTAGAGTGTACTATTTAACTAACTGTATGATGCTTGAACATCCTTATATAATTGCAAGAGCTTTTCATAAATACAAAAATGACCTCGCTTTTAGTGAAATTATATATTCTACGGAACTAATGTTTAGAACATGTTGGAAAGACTTGCCTATTTTATTTCCTCTATCATGCATTATGGACTCCCAATACAATTTATCAGGTACTAAATATATAATTGATCAGATTTCAAAAGATTTAACTTTTAATACACGTAACACTTGTAGAAATTTAAAACAAACATTATGTGAACCTACTCTTTCCACTAATATTGAAGAAGAAAAAACTAAAACATTAAATTTATTTGAAGGCATTAATACGTATAGATATGACGCTATAGGTTATTCTAATAATAGTAAGTCTATCGCATGTAATCAAACATCGAACGAAGTTCAAATGCATTACCTGATTACTTTAATGCCATGAAGAGGTACTTAGATTTTTTTGTCCTGATATGTCTCTGTTTTTGTAACTGGTCCGAGATTTATTTGTTTTATCGTGTACAATATTTTAGAAGCTTTTTATATGACTTTGTTTGTTCTCCCCTCACCAATTCTAATGCTTTCTCCTTAAATCTTTGAGCTTTTTCGTAACTCATCAATGCTCTATATGTATTCATCAAGTCCCTTATAGTATATGCAGGTGTGTATGCTGTTTTTGTTGAAATATACTTGTACTTGATGAATTTTCTACTATTAAGCTTGTTGCTTGACGATAATCTTCCAATATGATGTTATTTAAGCATGTATGATCATTTTTTATATACCTTACCTTGAACATATATGTTCGTCTAAGTCTTGAAGCCCAAAAGTGATATGTACCTATCATCTATACACTGCAGCACATATTCTTTCTTGTCTGGCTTCCTTACCTTGAACTGAAAGTTATTGTGTATCGCATATACTGAAAAACTTCTCTTAACCAATGTCTTGATACTAAACACTTTATCCTTTTCAATTCCATCCATAGTGACAACTCAAATAATTTGACTTCTTCCTTTATTCATCATTTCTTAAACAATTCAATGCAATCTTTTTAGCATCATTTAAATACCAAAACTTGACCCGAACATGAGAGGACCTCCCTAGACCTAAAAATTCATAGATTCAACATATTTTGGAGGCAAAGAACGAGGTTAGATCATCAACATCAAACGAATTGTGCAGAATCGACATATGGACCACTTTCTTTCATCATGTGACATTTTTTCTATAAATTCGTGTATAATTTAATTATTAGGATGATTAGGTAAGTTTTTACTTTGTATTGTATAAATGATTAACCATATTGTTTGTTTAATTTAATTCAAGACGATTAGTTTAGTTTTTCTTAATTAGTTATGTATTCCCATTGAACTATTTGATTG
>CAIGRQ010287776.1:0-11268 GCA_903798375.1 Fraxinus sp. D2006-0159
TAAATAAAAACAAGAAGTTAAAATTTGGTCAATTATAATGTAAAATTTAAAATTATCAAACTATTTTGAGGGGAAATCTTCTAAATATTTAAAAATTAAAAAGATTATTACAATAAGATAAAATTAAGCACAAGAAGGTGAAAGTAATTGTTTGTGATCACCATTGTACTTTAATTTTCGATTTCTTCAAAACAAAATTGTTCTTTTAAAGTTTAAACCAAATAATCCAATGCCTGCTACAAAACTAAAATTCATGAAAAAAAAAATCTCCAAAATGAACTCTTTAAATATTACTTTATCAAGGCAGAAACCCATCAAAATAAATGAAAAGAATTCTCCAAAAAGGAAAAAAAAATAATTTTTTTTGTGTAAAATATTACACACACACAGTTACACATATGTTACCTTCATCATAGCAGAAACCCAAAACCGACGACCACTGGCATTAGTTCCAATGATGGTTGAGAATGGCTGTGTTCGAACCTTATGCCATAGCCATAGATGATACCCCATGCATATCAAGAACCCCATTGGCACAAGTATAACATCTAAATAACATTTCTTCCATTCCATCTCTCTCTCTCTCTCTCTCTCTCAAATATCTTACTACGTTTGTGTGTAAGTTCTGATATTCTCTTCTTTGCTCAGTGGATGAAGACACAGATATATATACACGCAGACACTGTGTGACAGGGAAAATGAACATAGACTGGTTTAAATGCTATATCCAACTTAGGAAAAGAAACGAGGAAAAGCAATCCCACTTCCTTTATATACGTATTTATGTATACATGTATGTATTATTTTGTGGAAATTTTCAATTTTCTTTCTTTGTTTTTTTCCTTTGGATATGATAGTATTTTCCTGAGTTGTTTTGTTTATTCACGAGAATGGCAATCCAACCGTGGTTAAAGCAAAAACGTATAACTTGTGAGTTATGACGGTTTAAATTTGGCGGTATAAGGCACTGTTTGTTTTGAATTAAAATCAGATTTTAATCTAAGTCAAAGTCAAACAATCAATACTAACTACATTTTTTATGGGTCTCACAGTTTTTCAATTACATATTTCAAAAACTTCTATCACAATTTACTAAAAGTCTAATTTTAATCCCCACCTCAGTCAATGATGAAACCCTATCAAGGGAATGACTGGAATAAGTACTATCACTACTCACTAGCATCAATTTGAACCAATGATGTCAACTCCATTTCTTTTTGACTTTGTTATATTACATATCTTAACTCAAAATTTCTCGAGTCGAAATAATTGGATCGAATCAAAACTAGATTTTGGTTAGATTTTTTTTTTTTTTTGGAAGAAATTGTTACAAGAATTGGATTGAATGATTTAACTTGTGTTATTTTTTCGGGAGGTGCTAGTGGTACATTATGGATACCAAAATGGTATCCATAATGTCCACATAACGGCCCCCTATTGGGGGGTCACCTGACGCGATCCTCATCGATTGAGTCTAGCCCCGACAAAAACTAGACCAAAATGGATAGTACAACCCTTCATTGCTACCAATAATTGAAGGGTTAATTTAATCCGCGGTCACTGATGTTTAAGCAAAATTTCAATTGGATAATTAAACTTATCTCCATTGGGTCACTTAACCTCAATCTAGTTTTAAATTTCCCGTATTATCCCCAAATTGACATAAAATGCTTAATTGACTGTCATCCATTAAATTATTTTGTATAGTGGTAAGTTGGCACGCCACGTAGCAAGTACATGAAAGATTTGTTGTGGTATGATTGTCAATTAAGCAGTTTTTATCAATTTAGAAGACGACAAGTAACAGAGTGATGAAATTTGAATTGATTTTTCAACGATCCATTTGAAATTTTACTTATAGTTTAACTACCGCAAATAAAAGTTATCCATATTTGAATGTCATACACCTCCCAAAAAAATTGAGAGAAAATCGGAAGAAATAGCCCATGCCAAAGTTGATGGTGGAGGTAGGTGGGTGGGTGGGTATCGAAAAAATTAGTTGCAAATATTATTTCAGAACAAGAAAATTAGAAAATTTATCGAACGATCGAGATTCGTGACAACATTATTTGCCATTAACTCTTTCAATCTCTTTTGACAATATCCTTGAGGATACAAATATCACATCACTTGTTCAGCAATTGCAAGCAATTTTCAAAACTCTTAATATTACTTCAAAACCATATCTCAACAAATAAAATAATACTAAAATTGAGTTTTTAGAAATTACGGAAGTTCGACCTCTCACATAAATTGCACCATCTTTTACTACTCAACCAACTAATTCAATCTAATTATTTTATTCAAATAATATATGCCCATGTTTGGTAGAGATCAAAATTTAAATTTTTATTCAACTACACATTTCATTAATTTTTATCAAAATCCGCTAAAAATCTGATTTTATCTCCAACGGGAATTATATATCTAACAGGGTGGGGGTAAGGTTTAAGCCCCTGTTTGGTACACATTAAGAGTCTGTTTGGTACGGCTTAAAATGCAATTAAAATTGAAAATATGGCCGTTATTGGGTCCCACCTGTCTAATAAAAGTCAACAATAACGGCTATATTTTCAATTTTAATTTGATTTTAATCTCTACCACACACCCTCTAAAAATTTTATTTTCATTTTTCTACTCATTTTCAACCACACATTCTTTAATAAAATAATATTTTTCATCATATCAATAACTTTTTCTTCTTTTTCAACCATACATTCTCAATCGATCTACTATTCCAGAATACATTATTCCAAAATAATGTAGCTCAAACACACAATTTATTGCTAGTTGAGGGTCCATTTGTAAAGCTAAAAAATAAGTGTGAATCAGACTGGACAATTGTTGGAGAAAAAAAAAGGCAAAAATGCAAGAGATAAGAGGTGGCCAAGCATGCAATTTTCATGAAGGGGAGCACCAAACTTGTAATACTCTGTGTGTTAATGGGCCGTTTCATTTTCCTCATTATATTATTAGAGTTGTCACTTTACACTACACGTTATCAAAGATAGTGCCATACACGTACCATTTTGTCAAAATTTCTTGTTTATTCATTTTTTTTATTTGTTGATTATGATTGGCAATCTTTGTATTGGAATTAAGAGATCTGCTACATTACCAGGGAGGGTGTGACACCCTCCCTGACCGAGCACACACATTGGGGGGGGTGGGGAATTTTTTTTCCATTTTTTATTCACGTCGGTCCCACACCCATGTGAGTGTAGGTCAACCAAGTGGGCAACCAATTCGGGCAAAGTAGTTTAATTCTAGAAATAAAATCCAATGTCAGCGTGCAAAAGTAAGAAATTTCTATTTCCACAGAACGTCGGTCCCACGTCGGTCCCACATTCCATGTGAGTATAGGTCACCCAAGTGGGCAACCACTTCGGGCAAAGTAGATTAATTCTGGAATTAATCGTGCAGCATTATCATTAAGTAGAAATTATAGTACAATTGTACCAAGAATTTCACCGCAAATTTGGAGTCACAGGAATTGATAGTGAGTTGTACCTCACGTATAGGACGAAAATATAAATGATAATAAAAGAAGTCTTATTCGTAGTGCGCACCAACGGGGTGTTGATTGAATTTTTTTTGAACGAACGTGAAAAATATGAAAATCCACCAGATAACGGGAAAAATTGAATTATTATTAATAAGAAAAAACAACGGTAGGGTTTTCAACCCTTAACACATCTTTACAGAGTAAAAAAATCATAATCAAAGCTAAACCCTAATTTGGTAGACAAATCTGAATACACTCAAAAATTGTGAAACTGACAAAAATACCTTTAAATTGACTCAAAATTCAAGAAAAATGCTAAAACTGGCCTCTAAACAATAAAGTTTGACCCCTAAAGATTGATGATATTAACCACTTGGTAAAATTGTAGGGAATTGAAAAACACTTCCGGTATTGTACTCGCTCACGTAAATTTGATATTCGAGGTGAAAGCTACATGCATTTTCGTAGATCCTTCTTATTTCTACTTCTTCAAAACTGGTTTAAGGTCTATAATTTTTTCTTCTAACTGTTCCGCGTCAATACCGCATTCAAATATCGTAGTAAGAAAATGAAAGCTTTCCATGACGTGACATTTGGATTTTTAAAAATAAATTTTTTCTTCAAACGTTTTTTTTTATGGCAACTAAAAAATTAGTTGTCATCGATATTGTACTACCACCGATGGCTCATTTGTTAGGTGACATGAATTAATTAGTTGCCACGTTATTAGCCATAATTGAATGTACCAACAATCGTAAATTATTTATAATTAGCATTACATTAATCCATAATGCTTTTAGGCAAAGATAGAATTAAGAGTGTGTTTGAGCCATATTATTTGAACAGTCTATGCATTCACGGATCTACGCACATCGCAGACTCGCACGCCCCTGCATCCAGGCGCACGTCCCATGTTGGTCGTTGATGATAATGGTATCGTGGTCTGAAGACAAAAGAGTAGCAGCGTTCATGGTTCATCGGCTACGAAGTCGGTAGATAGTAGGTTACTTTTCTATAATTTCTATTGCCTATTGGTATTCAATATTCATCTGCTATTGGTTGTACCGTTGTAGTATATACAGTGGGTAACTATTTATAGGGAAGGAAATAGGAATAACCACAAGTATGGGTGAAGTTAAAATAAATGTGGGTAACTGAACCCATTATTCATTGTTGGGGTCAATTGCCAATTTTGCCCTCCATTCATTTCCTATAAATTATTCACATGCTGTAACAAAAGGGGGTAAAATGGACTTTTGTCTTTGCCAAACCCGTTACCTTATGAAAATTTGCACAAAAGAAGCAGCTTTATCTCTTTGCAAGTAGGGACGTTGAGTTGATGGGAAAATTGATTTTTTTTTTTTTTCCAAAGTAGTACATCCAGACGGGCGCTATATAAGAAGAGAGGCCTTGCCCAGGGACAGGGGGCGCACGTGACGCCAAAGGGTTTTCCTCATATAAAAAAATAAGGAAAAAAGGGACTGGCTCGAGGGCTAACTTACGAAGTCCAAGAGATTTACTTGCCGAGCTTGGCTCGACTGATGGGCTAATGCTAGAGCAAGCCTAGCTGCAAGCCACCTGCGTACGTCACCCCTACTTGTAGATTTAGTTCGTCACATAGAACTTTTATTTCAACTTTCTTGGATCATAATTTACTTATTTTGATAGGAATAATAATAATATTTTAACACCCAAGGGGTCATTCAACTGGACAGTATGTCCATGGGATTTCATTTGGACAACCTCATTCCTATTAAATTTAAACACAATTATTTGAATCAATGTTACGAGTGACTCAAATGCATGATAAGTGCCCAATTTTTCTAAAGGGGTAACAGCGAAACATGAACTAAAATATTTTCTCCCCTCTGATACAATGCCAAATCAGTTAATTTAAAAGAAACGATTAGAGAGTGAACACGTTTATGTTATTAACTTGTCGACGTGAAAGAACATACTCTCAACATACTCTTTTTCTGTTTTATTCAAGCACAATAAATCAGATCAATGAAAGTAATAAGCAACTTATAAGTAACTCAAAGGATGATTTGTACAAGATGCCTCACACAAAAAAAATTGTATCTTTAAGGGAAAAATGGGAGACGCCTCGAATCAAACATACACAACAAAATCAGATTCTACACAAATATAATATATACTTGGGTTGAACTTTAGGCTCAAAAGATTAGCTCCTCACCGTCATTATGATCCGGAAATGTAACACATCTGAAAACTTTACACTTTGAACACAATATGCATCCAGTCTGCAGAGTTTGTTATAGCAGTTAATGTATATAGTTGTTTCATATTTTCGAAGAACACAAAACCAGACAACAACAAGAAGAGAAACTACTTTTCTGATATAGACTATGGAATCATTCGATATTATTAAGAATATGTACGATAGAACAGTCACACGTGTGATATGTGGTGTTAGGTTTGCACCAACGTTATGCCTCAAACCCTTTATCTTTTCACAATGGACGAACTTACTGGTCATATTCAAGATGAGAACCCTTGATGTATGATGAGATTTTAATTGATGAGGCTGAAAATGTGTAGTCGTATGTTAAAATTTTGAAGTACTTTAAATCTAAGGGAATGAAGTTGGGCAAAGGAAGAAAAGATACCAGCAATGCCACTTTAGTAATGGTATGAATAAGAATAAAAATGTAGTAGCTATAGAGGACTGTTTTGTCTGCAAAAGTGAGTGTTTTTGGTAGCCAGGTTTGCCTATCAACAAATAATGAGTTCTGCTTAACAATGATTAGACTTTATGGTTCGAAGTTGTTGGGTTTCTAAATGACAAAAAGTATTTAAATTGAACATAGTGGAAATGGATGTGGCCATAATAAAAAGAGAATATATAACCACGAGTGGAGTGATAACAACGAGCTCAAAGGTCTAGTTCAAGTGTTAGAGTGAAGTTTTACTATGTCAGTTATCTGAGTTGTGAGTTTTATTTGGGGAAGTATGGGTGAAGTTAAAATAAATGTGGGGTGACAATGATCAGGGAGAAAATTAAGGGACGAAGATTTAGGTGGTTGAGACACGTTTTGTGTAGATTTGAAGAAGTTTAAGAGAGACTCGATCTCAGTATAACTAGTCTAAAGAAGTGAAGAAAAATAATTGATATAGCTGACTCCAAATTTATTGGGGATTAAACTTTCCCTGTCATTGTATTGCAATCAGGATCAAAGAGAAACAATTCTAGATGCAATTTTATTAGATCTTAGCAAAAGATTGAGACTTCTACATTAACTTCTTAGATAAGGTCTCTAACATGCAATGTCTGTCAATGTAAACACTCCCTATCAGCTCTGTTAAAATGTCATCTAGAACGATTCAAGTAAATGGTGAATGAAGTGACATCTTACAGCTCTACATGCTGGGCAACGACGGTATATCCTATTGTTCTCAGCTTTAACGTTTGTCTTTTGCCCATTACAGAAGTCGCATAACAACCATCCTCTGCCATTGCAAGATTCACACATAATTCCAGAATCAACCTTTAAAATAAAAAGTTTTAAGTGAAGTTAGAGTAACAGAATTTACAAAAGCAGATTCATGTCAGCATAAAATTCTCTTAGATGTTATGAAGAATCAAGAAGGCACAAGTAAATATGTCCAGATGCGCCACGAAAATTTGTAACATACAGAATATAAATGATAGTTCAGTAATAAAAGAAATTCCAATATAATTTCAAAAAACAAAAAGGAAAAATATGAATATCAATTAGGTAAGCATACCTTTTAAAACATAATTCAAATATATCACTTTGAGATAAACGACTCTGGTTAATGATTTCTGTCAGCCAATTCAATTCTCATAAGCCCTTCTATATTTCATACAAATCATTTTGAGATAAAACAAATTTCAACTCCAATTTCTCCCCGAACTTGGTCCTTTTCTCTAGTTCTAAGAGATGCTTGTGAGAGCATAAAATCGCTACTTTGATTTCAATCAAAACTAAAGCAACCTTCTACAGGACCAAATATTTCCTTTTAAATTTATCTCCTCTCAAGGTGAAAAGTTGAATGCAGTTCAATTATGGAAGTATTGGCTTGAAAAAAATGCGGCTGACTATAAAGAACTCATGTTCAGAGATCAGTCATTAAGCCTGCATACTAATTACTTTCTTAGTCTGAATTCCCAACGTGAGGCTAATAGTTTCTGATTACAACTAATAGGTTCATGATTAGAAAATGGGACAGCTAACTTAATGGTGAATATGCATGTTTACAAAGGAATTGAAGTTCATTGAAACAGTATATGCACAAGTCACTACGACTTCTAAGTGTAACACACGATTTATCGTAAGAGTAACAGAATAAAGGCTATATTAAATTAAAAGAATGGGATGACACATTCTTCACTTCATCTATATATAAAACCAGAGCAACCCATAACAAACAAGCATGAATGGTGCTGTCCTTTTTGTGATTGATTAATGAGAAGGCCAAATGCTAATTCCGATATAATAAGCTTAAAGTACAACACCCATTGTGTAACAGAGGGGCGGATATCACATTCAGTTCTTGATAATTCTTATTCTCCATTAACGGTTTATAGGCAAAAATAAATTGACATGATCCGCCCTAATGTGGTTCCTGATTGGAAATGGAAAGGTTTCTTTCCAGTCTCGTGATGACCCCGTTACTCATAACTCAGAAATGGAAGCCATGTCACTTCTATATTCATTGCAGGAACAATTCATCAGTGCCTGAAAGTTTCTCCCTTTATTTTAAACACCGTTGTTCCATTCTTAAGCAAACCATCCATCCCGATGGTTTAATAACTGATTTTCTTGTCAAGCTATCTGACAATTTCGATGTTTTGAAGTGCATCATCCTTCATCTTTGCTGAAGTTCTGATGGCTTGGATCCACTTCTAGATCCTAATTGCTCCCGGACTAACTCCCATAAACAAAAACATGAGAAACAAGAAGCCACACACAATTCGAGAATCAAGAGGCTAAGCAATCTGGGACATACAAAACTAGTCGCATTGACTATGAACAATTAAAAGAACTTCATTTCATGTTAATGATGGCATGAATGGTTGTTCATAGAAACTACTACTCATCAAAGCACACGGATTCTCATCAAACTAAGTGCAGTGATATTCTACACTCCAATATTATTTGAAAATTTTACTTAATTATTTTCTCTCTCCTGATAATAAGCAAATAACAATGATTTAAACTCCAATACTCATATCCAAAAGATTCAATGTACCGTATTCTGCACCTGTTGCTGTAACGGCATGCAACGCACAAGTTTTACATAATGCTTGGATGAGTCATTTGGCAATGTCCATTTACAAGGAAAATTCAACTTCAGAGTATTAGCAGCCATGCTTATTGCTTAGTTGCCAAGAGTTTCTTCTAGCCCACACAATTCCCTTGCTATATCCATCCATCACCACTCATTTCTGGTCCCAAAATCTGCCCCTGCATCCTATCTTTATCACAAAAAGGCCACCCACAACTCCAACTGTGGCTCAAACTTTAAGCCCCACATCACATCGAAAAATATCAAACTCGAAAGCTTATTTTACAACATAACCCCTAATATCTCAGGGGTAGAAGTGTAATCCGTGCACCAAAAATTTCAAGGTCAAGTTGGATCGTTTTAGGCCGAGGATGGCCTGGCTCGGGCTGACCAAAAACCGGGTTGTGCTGGCTAGTTTATACCTTTAATTGCACTTTCCTTTAGAAAATTAGATCAAGTCAAGTTACAATCGTATTCAACTCTACTGGTATCGATTCTTGAAATCACAATAAAAAGCACAAATTTGGGATCTGACCTACCTCACTGGCTGATGTTCATAATAATAATAATACTAATAATAATAATAAAATCGTATGCCCCTTCTTTGTTTACTATTCACAGAATTGCCACCAATGGGCACATGAACAAGAACAATGAATCCCAAACCAGATCAGCAACTATGAAACTGGCAAGCTCCCTCTTCTCCTTCACTGTAATTATATCACTTACCGTGCCTATTATTTTCGTCATTTCTGTTCGGGTAGGCCCATATTCCACCAACCCGGCATGTAAAAAACCCGACCCACGAAATTTGAGATCCGATCTGATGACAGTTATCATCAACGGCTACTCGGAAAACCGCATCCCACATATACAATCAATCGCCGCCGCATACTCCGCCTCCTCGTCGATCGCAGCCGTCATTCTCCTCTGGTGCAACTCCTACACTCCACCGCAAACCCTTTCCTCCCTCGCCCAAAACCTCCCCGCCACCATCCTACGCTCGCCCTCCTCCAGCCTGAACCACCGATTCTACCCCTGGGATATTATCAAAACACGGGCCGTCCTCATCTCCGACGACGACATCGAACCGAATCAGAAATCCATTTCCTTCGCCTTCACGACCTGGAAATCGAACCCGGATCTCATAATTGGGTTTTTCGCTAGATCCCACGCTTATGACTTGCAATCCAAATCATGGATCTACACCATGGAGAAAGAAAAATACTCGATCATACTAACCAAGTTCATGATAATTGACCGTACCCACCTCCAAACATACACATGCGATGATAAATACATCGAAACCAGGCACATCGTGGATGAAATGAACAACTGCGAGGACATTTTGATGAACTTCGTGGTGGCGGAAAATGCAAACAAGGGACCATTATTGGTGGAAGCAAAAGGGGGTGTAAGAGACTACGGAGATGCCAGAAACGACGACGGATTACGAGTGAGCGAGGTGGGGTTAAGCAGTAGGATAGGGGAGCATAGAAAACGAAGAGGAGAATGTATAACAGAGTTTCATAGATTGTTGGGAAGAATGCCATTGAGGTATAGTTATGGAATGATGGTTAATTCAGTTGGGGAACAGGGATTGTGTGTGAAAGGTGAGAAGCTGGTGCCTTGCGATCAACAGATTTTTTAACAGTATGTTAAATAAGATTTGCCTGTTCGATCGGAAAACTGTCAAACCAACAATAGAGTCGAGCTTGGTTTCATCATGGGATCGTTATGCTCATGAACAGATCAAGAACTGTCTGAATCAGTCGAAGACTGCTCAAGTATTCAAAGGATTTTGTTTTGTATGATGTTACAAAATTGTAACCTTAATTTTTTGTTCTAATATTTAGATATTTTTATTCGAACAATTCTGAGTGTAATCACAAACAATTGTTGGATAACGTTGTCATGTTTTGATATATTGAATTGAATTGTAAAGTTTTATAGCACGGCAGACACGACAGCCACCTCCTCAAGCATTCCACCGTCATTTTGCATTTCAAGTGGTATTCCGGGTTTCGCTTCGAGTCCATTTCCGATGGGCTTCCCGATGACCATCCTCGATAGGGCAATCAAGCCATGGACATACTTTCCACCACGAAAACACATAACAAGACCACTCTTTAAGCAGATGACGATTGAGAAGAATTTGTTCGGTTCGATACCCCAAGGCCAGTTACTTGTATCACAGCTGATGGGGTCTTGAGTTTTGCACTTTTGCTTGTGATTTTGCTCAAGAGAAAGGGATTCCCCTCATCTATTTTCGTACTATTAGGGTCCGTTTGATTGCAAAGGTAGAAAATGGGTAGAAAGAAAATGAATTCCAGGGAATTGAATTGCCTAGAAATTATTTTACTGGGAATTGTAATTAATTGTGTTTGATTGGTATAGTTTTCCACCTGGAAAATGTTGAAAGTTTGGTGTCCGTTTGACTTCGTTTTTTATAAAAATTGTCCATTAAAGTGATAATTTTTTTTATCTAT
>CAIGRQ010287796.1:0-11440 GCA_903798375.1 Fraxinus sp. D2006-0159
AAAAGAACAAGAACAAGAAGAAAAAACAAGAAAGACAGAGAATATTGAACTTTAAAAAAGATGAAGAATAACATAAAAAAAAATAACATGGATGGTAAAATTATGAATTGATTGTCTGCACTTTTACATCAATTTCTCAAGTTAAGGAGATGCTTAACATTGGAGTTACGGTACAGAGGGTTCTATTCCAACAGTTAAACTTTTTCTTTTAAATTGTTAGGACTCACGAGTCTTGACTCTTAAGTCAAGTTTGGCAAAATCTAAATTTTAATTTATACTAACAAACAAGACTTATCACTTAATCGAGGTTCAAATTTTAAAATAAAAAAAAAAAGATATTAAATAATGAAAAAAAAAAACCTAGACGCGCATTAGGCAGCAGAAAACTCGACCACCTTTCCGTACACCTAAGCTCGAAACGTGACACTTTGAAAATGCTTCGTTCTTAGAACACTAAGTATGCATAATTTCTATTTGATTTGATTCATTTCTATTCTAAACAACTTAAGATAAAAAGTGAAAAGGACAGAGATCCAATACTCGACAGCAATGAAAATAGCTAATTTGGTCGGTTATCATTTGGGCCATAGAATCTTTCACAAGTGTCTTTATATTTTCAGTGACAAATGTTCAAATTTAAGAACATTGCTTTGTCTATCAAAGTCGAATAGGAGATTTATTCGGTTGGTGATACAAATTCTTTTAGGGATATTGAGTTTCTTTATATTCTTCTACAGTTTGATGCAAGAGTTTGACGGATTTTAACTTGTTAGTTCAAATTATATAAAAGTCGCAGTACAATAAATACTTTTACAATCCTGTCTCGTATGGTACTATACATTCTGTCTTCATCTTCTCGATTGTTAGATAGATTATTCTTTTAGTTTTCATTCATGCAATCGATGGGATACATTTATGTTGATATTAAAAGTAAGTGGTATGTCACGTAGTACCAACATGGGCTACGAAAAGAGACCAAAACGTAACATGTTGAACAAAGTAATATTATATAGCATTAGTCTATAAGACATTAAAATACGTGGACTCCATCGCCTTACGAATTACTGCAAAGCACCTGTGAAACTGGTAGTACTTTTAACATTATTCTGAACAACTTGCGTGGAGAATCGTACACAAGAGTGGAGCAAATCCCACTCTTCGAATTGTGCTTCTCAACTTTTAAATTGAAAACCATGTGTGCTTATTTTTAGAAACTTTAGCCATGTTAACTTTCCATTAAGTTTTAATATCCAAGCAAGCAATCTTCCTTAGTTTTAGTAACACCAACATGGAATGATCGATGTTAAAATAATTATGAAGTTCAATAACTTGATTGAAACTTTTTCAGACTTGGATGATCCAATTGAGACTTCACACGAAATAGAGTGACCTCTAATAAAATTTACCAAATTGCATCACATAATTTTATATTTATGGAGTTCTCTCAATGACACCCATTCATGTTGTTTTCATGAGAGGGATCAAAATGGATAGCCACTTACAAAAAGTGTGCACATCTAATTTCATTCTTGTCAACGTCAATAATTGTTGATTAGATTCCTAAGGTCATTGTTGGATGGAATAATTTATTCAACTCATTTTCGAAGTAGAGTCGTGCGAAAATTTTCTCTCTTTACCTTTAGGACGATATATTTAGAGGGTTTTTGGTGTAAATTAAAATCAGATTTTAAGTGGATTGTAATATAAGTTTTTGAAATGTACGGTTTAAAAAATGTGGGACCCATGAAAAATGTGGTTGATATTAATTGTTTGACTTTGACTTAAATTAAAATCAAATTTTAGTCCGACCCCAAACAAACTGTTAATTCGTAAGTTCAAGAGAGAATATTTTTTACACTCGTGGAAAGAATGTCTAAACAATCAATTGGTTTCAAAAAGTGCAACCATTGATTAATTATCTAATCAATTAATATTATTTGATACTTTGTAACCTAATCACGTGTCCATTAAAATAATGTACTAATTATATTTATTTGGATAATGTAATTTAAACTTTTTAGCGACAGATTTTATCATTAATCAAGTGTCGTTTACAACAAAAATCACTTTTTTTTTTCTTAAATTTGGGACAACGACGAAGGATGCGATGATAATACAAATTTATGCAATGATTAAAGCTTATATTATTTATAACACAAATTGTGACTACCTAAAAGTGGCTAATAGTGACATTATCTAGTTATAAACTTGCGAATTTGTACTTTATTTATTGCAGTAAGTACAAGTTGGTTCTATTTCCCAAAATGTGAAACCATACGTTTAGCCACTTGACTTATTAGATTCACCGTACATATGCTTCTTGTTGTAGGACCCACCCACCCATCCAACCAATTATTACAATTTTTGTATTTTACCGACCACTTATTTCATCATATATATATATATATATATATATATATATATATATATATTAAAATTAATTAAATATTTTGAATTTAAAAATTTATTGTGTGAATGCGTGATTAAAAATAAGCATAAGAAATAAAGAGTTGTTTTAATAAAGTAGTTCAACTAAAATTGTATTAGCTTATATTAGACTCATGTTCAATTTACAAATAATTATATTTCGAAAGATTTAGAATTTGTTTGGTAGGGATTTTTTGGAGGAAGAATTGATTTTGAATAGTGATATGATGAGAAATGTGTGGTTGAAAAAGAAGAAAAAATTATTGATGTGATGAAAAATATTATTTGGAAGATGCTGCATCACCCGAAAAAAAACGACCGAAGCCTTCACCGCCCCTCACAATAGGGGGTGGGGGCCACTTATTTTTGCAATATTTTATGCAGGTGGGACCGGCGGCTGTGAGGGTGGGTAACTGCTTCGGTAGGTGATTTTCGGGCACAGGAGCTTAATTCTTTTTATAATAATCGTCGATTCTTGATTTGAAATAGTTAATAAATCGACGGCTTTCATTAAATGGTGTTGGTTACTACGTGTACAAGTGGAATCGTATTTTTACAATCACACTCCACGATTAACGTGTTCGAGTAAACAGCGTAACAAAAATATTGATTCTCTCGTGTCTCAAATTTAGAATATAACAATTAAAATATTAACTTCAACCGTTATTGAAAATCGTTATGATTATATAATTACAAAAACGATAGAAATAAAGCTAAGGTCTGCATTTAATTAAATAAAATAAAAAAATGGATTATCCATATTGGGATGGAATTTAATAATGTCTTGCACTTAAGCATGCTATAAATATTATTTAAATTTTTGAAATAATTGAAAACCTTATCTACATTGGACAGCTATTAGCTATGTACCTTTGTTTTTTTTTATCAAAGCAATTATTAATAATTAATTAATACTAATTATCTTCATAGGTGGGGAAATTTCACTCTAGGTCCCTCAACTTGTAAGTTTGTTTCATGTTGATCTCCTAACTTGTAATTTTATTTCAATTTAGTCATTCTATCTATAACCGTTATCGAACCCGACGGGACTACTAACTTGCACGATATCAATCATTTCCCAACTTAATATTTTTGTCGAGATAGCCTTTTTGGATACCCAATCATGCAGATATCACATATTTTATTATGGCAACTCACGTGTATATGCACATTTATTTTGTTAGTCAGGTCGTAAATTTCACCAATCAAACCGTGAATTATGCTAATCGAGTCCCAAATTTTATCGATATTGATAATCTCGTCGACATGCAAGTCGAAAGACATCTAGTGAAATTTTTGGGGTTGTTTTTTTATGTCTACAACATTAATCGAAAGTAAACTCCAAAGAGAATAAAATAATATTGCGGTGAACAGTGTAAACAACAAGCTTTGAGGCAGCTCCACTGATCCATTCCACTCACATAAATATAAGCAACTCACTTCCCCTTACGTGTTCACTTTTTTTCCTATGTTAGGGTTTTGAGGGATTTTCAATTTCGTGAGTTGAAGTGTCAAAAACTGGTAATTTTCCTCAGTTGTTTCTTGAATTCTATCACTGTCCGTTACTTGCTATATTATTTTCTGTAATATGATTATGTAGGTTGTTTCTGCATTGTTCTTACTGGTGGGATTCATCTACTGTTTGTCTTTTGATTTTTCAAAAAAGCAGTTTTATCACGTATCTTAATTGTGATCTGAATTTATTCTATTCCTTTTTTATTCTCTGTTCTTTGACATGAAATCTGATGTATTATGAACCCTATGATTGGATTCACTTGTCAAAGTCAATTCTTGCGAGTAATTTCTATCACCCTTTTTGTTCTACATCTTGTTTGTTAGGCGTGAATTTATCCTTATTTCCTGCTTGCAGTAGTAGAATTATTATTTGACCTCGAGAGCTTCGAGTGTTGTGGGAATTTTATTTATTAGTTTTTTTGTTCTATTTTTGAAAATTTTCATAGAAAATTGAGGTTTTGGGATGTTGAGTTTGGTTAGTTAGCTGTTGTGGGAAAACAAGAATAAGAAGGGTTAAAAATTGTGGAAAATGATGTCTAGATCATATTCAAACCTTTTGGATATTGCATCCGGTGAGAACCAGACATCGTTCACCCGGATGAGTGTGAACCGGCGGATCCCTCGTATTATGACGGTTTCGGGTATAATGTCTGATATTGACGATGATTCCTTGGAGAGTGTGTACTCTGATCCATCGTCTTCCTCGATTCAAAGGGATAGGATTATTGTTGTAGCAAACCAGCTGCCCATAAAGGTGCATAGGAAAACTGATCACAGTAAAGGGTGGATGTTTAGTTGGGATGAAGACTCACTTCTTCTCCAGCTGAAAGATGGCCTCGGGGGTGATGACATTGAATTTTTTTATGTTGGCTGTCTTAAGGAAGATATTAACCCGTCTGAGCAAGACGAGGTGTCTCAGATACTCTTGGAGACATTTAAGTGTGTTCCAACTTTTGTCCCTCCGGATCTGTTCAGCAAGTATTACCATGGGTTTTGTAAGCAACATTTATGGCCATTGTTTCACTATATGTTGCCTCTATCGCCAGATCTTGGTGGTAGGTTCAATCGCTCCTTGTGGCAGGCGTACGTGTCAGTTAATAAGATTTTTGCGGACAGGATCATGGAAGTGATTAACCCGGAAGATGATTTTGTGTGGGTTCACGATTATCATTTAATGGTCCTGCCTACTTTCTTGAGGAAGAGGTTTAATAAAGTGAAGCTTGGGTTTTTCCTGCACAGTCCATTCCCGTCATCTGAAATTTACAAGACTTTGCCAATAAGGGAAGAGCTTTTGCGAGCTTTATTGAATTCTGATTTGATTGGGTTTCATACTTTTGATTACGCCAGACATTTTCTCTCATGTTGCAGTCGGATGCTAGGTGTGTCGTATGAATCCAAAAGGGGATACATAGGCCTTGAGTATTATGGTCGGACCGTAAGCATTAAAATTCTTCCTGTTGGCATTCATATGGGGCAACTTCAATCAGTCTTGAGCCTTCCAGAGACAGAGGCAAAAGTTTCTGAGCTCATCAAGCAGTTCTCGGCACAGGGGAGGACAATGTTACTTGGGGTCGATGACATGGACATATTTAAGGGCATCAGTTTGAAGTTATTAGCAATGGAACAGATGCTATTGCAGCACCCTGAGAAACAGGGAAAGGTTGTTCTCGTGCAAATAGCCAATCCTGCTAGGGGCAAAGGGAAAGATGTGAAAGAAGTTCAGGACGAGACATATGCAACAGTGAAGCGAATAAATGAGACTTTTGGAGAACCGGGATATGATCCAGTCATATTAATTGATCGACCTTTGAAATTTTACGAGAGAGTTGCTTACTACGTTGTTGCTGAGTGTTGTCTGGTCACTGCAGTTAGAGATGGAATGAATCTCATACCATATGAGTACATAATTAGTCGACAGGGAAATGAGAAATTGGACGAAGTTTTGGGCTTGGAACCATCCATTCCTAAAAAGAGCATGTTGGTTGTGTCTGAGTTCATTGGGTGTTCTCCGTCCCTAAGCGGAGCAATTCGAGTCAATCCGTGGAATATTGAGGCAGTGGCAGACGCAATGGAGTGTGCTCATGTGATGGCTGAACAGGAAAAACAATTAAGACATGAAAAACATTACAAGTATGTCAGCACACATGATGTGGCATACTGGGCTCGTAGTTTCTTGCAAGATTTGGAAAGGACTTGCAAGGATCATATGCGCCGCAGATGCTGGGGTATTGGATTCGGCTTAAGCTTTAGGGTTGTTGCACTTGATCTTAATTTCAGGAAGCTGGCAATGGAGCACATAGTTTCGGCTTATAAAAGGACTACTACCAGGGCTATTCTTCTAGACTATGATGGGACGTTAATGCCTCAAAATTCAATAGACAAGAAGCCAAGCTCCAAAACCCTTGAAACGTTGGATATTTTATGTAGAGATAAAAATAATATGGTTTTCATCGTCAGTGCCAGAACCCGAGCCGAATTAGCCGAATGGTTCTCGTCTTGTGAGAAGCTGGGAATTGCAGCAGAGCATGGCTATTTCTTAAGGTATGCAAATCACATTTTTAGGGCATGTTTAGTATGTAGTATTGGATAGGATTCAACACTACAATGAGTAAAATATTAACTTCTTTTTATTGTTCTGTATTTTGTTGTTTAGTCCACGGTGCCGAACTTGCTATCATGGTTTTTATATAATTCTTAATTTATGTGATACACCTTACACGAGTCTGATCTCGAAATTGGTTTTCCCGTGGCAGGACAAAGCGAGATGAAGAATGGGAAACATGCGTGCCTGCTGCAGAATGCAGTTGGAAGCAGATTGCTGAGCCGGTGATGGAACATTACACTGAAGCAACCGATGGATCAGTGATAGAAATCAAGGAAACTGCAATGGTTTGGTGTTACGAGGATGCAGATCCCGATTTTGGATCTTGTCAAGCTAAAGAACTTCTTGATCATCTTGAGACTGTGCTCGCCAATGAACCTGTCACAGTTAAAAGTGGGCAGAATATTGTAGAAGTTAAGCCACAGGTATGTGATGATGTGTTTCGATAATTTGATTTTCTCATAAAATCTCGCTGTAATAGTCATACATAAACACCAATAAACACGAGGCCAAAATATATGCATTTGTACTAGATTTGGTTGTATTAGAGCAAAAAATATAGGAGGAAAGAAATCTCTGTTAGGCAAAATTAATCAGAATTATGATATTGCCTTCTCTATTTGGTTTATAAGACATGCAATCTTTCATACAAATATTTATTACAATTTAAATAGTTTAGTTTATTTATGTAATGCACACTAGTTCATATCTTATCCTGGCCTAAACATCTTCTCTGGCTTATAGAGGTTACTTATCTTGAAGCTTTTTCTTAGATGTACACGAATAAGAATGACTTTACTCTGGTACCCAATTATTGACTAATTGCTTGGCAAAGTAATCATAAAATATTCAACATGTTACTCGTAGAAGCTGTTGCTCAATTTAGCTATATCCTTTGTTGAACCACCTGATCTCAAAACTTAAGCTATTAGATTTGACCAAATCTATATAATTTAAATATTGTTGTTAACACACCTCTCACGTGTAGTCGGTATTTTTTCCCCATCAAAGCCTAACTTGTGTACAATTCATTTAAATGGATGGTGACAAAACTTGGACACAGGAACGTTGCATGCTCTAATGCCATGTTGGACCATTTAATTTAAATGCCTAAGCTGTTAGATTGGGTCAAGTCAAATGTATATCATTTAAACATTGTCTTCAACTTCCTTTCATTCTTTACCCTGTAGTAAAATGGGGAAACAAAGGCAAAAGCTTATAAATAATGATTATGAAAAATATATTGTTTATGGCATGAGCTCAGGTAAATTTATTTGATCTTTATATACCGTATTGGCATGTCTGGCAAGGGGAGTTGGATAGTATAGGATAATATTAAGAAAGAAAAATTAAAATCTTGTTCATGTACTATTTAGTCTGCATTACTTTTGAACATTTGAAACTTGAACTTGCTTTTGCAATTGAATTTGACGTGACTTTGATTATGCAGGGAGTTAGCAAGGGGATTGTGGCAAAACGCCTCCTTCATTCGATACAAGAAAAAGGGATGTCATCCGATTTTGTCCTTTGTATAGGAGATGACAGATCTGATGAGGATATGTTCGAGGTGATCATGAGCTCTGTTGCCTCTCCATCTATGGCTCCAAGTGCAGAAGTGTTTGCCTGTACTGTGGGTCGGAAACCGAGTAAGGCAAAATACTATCTTGATGATACTGTAGAAATTGTCCGACTGGTGCAGGGACTAGCTTCTGTTGCACAACAGATGGTACCCTTGTAGGCTACTGGAAGACAATCAAAGAATTTCTGTAATAGTATGTATGTACCAGTTTCTCCTCTTTCACTCTCGTCAACGAGAAGCTGCATAAGTTGTGTTTGTTCTTTCTTTTAATTCCGTCGGGAACTTTTGTGATCAATTTCTTGATAGATGTATATATTAGTGATTTGAGTATTCAGCATTTGTGTTTGGTTTCATCTGGGCATGAAAACTTTGATAAAATCGAACTAGTGTTGGTTGTAGGAAAAGTGATTTGTTTACGAGTAAATGGGCAAACGGCCCATGCAATAATTGATACCATTTAGGGCAAGTTGGTTGGGTCCACTAAATGATACGTAGTCGGTGTAGAGCCACCTCCGCCATCGAGAGGCTTGTGATGATAACCAATCCTTGTGACGGTACTCTATTCATCATTACATTACTTGCCTACTATCTATCCTCGTGTGGAATAAATATCACAACGCACTACGTCAGTTGATATCAGATGTGAAACATTGATACACGAGTTTTCGGGTAATTGTGTCATGGATTATAGTTGCAAAATGTGAAAGAAGCTATATATTTCTGAAATGAAAGAAATTATCGAGATGATTTTGTCCAAGTTAGATTGACTACTACTAAAATTCTAGTTTTTGCAATAGTTGCGTTCTTCTATGCAAGAAGAAGACACCGAACCTCCATGTGGAAGGGAGGGGTATGAATACATATTAATAATATGCATAACACGAAATGGACATCACTAGTAGGCGAACTGCTTGAAATTGAAAGTTGATGTTGCGGTTAAAGATAGTCATGGTTGGTATATTGTTGAAATCACAATGATGGAACATAGAACAGTTAGAACTATCCAAGGACATTGACATCGATTCCTCTTTCATGACTGTAAATTAATTTTCTAACTGTTGCATGTGTAAAGATTTTAATGTAGGAGCATGCTTGAAACAAGGTGGATCAACCGACTTGGCTTGGAATGGATTCTCAAGCTTGATTTTGGGTGATATAAGATTGATATCATTAGGCATGAGCTATAGTTTTAGGACAAGTGGTGGCAATATCTTACATCAGTTCATATTAGAGTTGAAGGTCTTACATTCAAGTTGATACTGGAGAATTTTCACAACTAAGCTTGGGGTGGATTTTCAAGCTTAGTCATGGATAATATAGGGTGATTTGCATTAGAGAGATACTACATGTACAGTCATTAGTGGGGTATTTTTGGTGTAGCTGGATAACATATTCTAATGCCTATCGAGATGAGAGCCACGCGTCAATTCACATTAATGCAAAGGAAAAGGGTTTGGTTATGTTGTAGAATATGTTATCTAGCTACACCAAAAATAATTCATATTTACAGCATAATAAAAATGCGCCAAGCCTACGGCCTAAAGCCCAAATATTGGAGTTGGGGTAATCTGCAGAAATTGTGGTAGTGATTCGAACACGAAATTTCGTGTCGAAAAATTAAAAATGAGAAAAGGAAAGAGTAGATTTATTCAAGTAAATTTAGAGCTTCCACGTTGGTATTTCGAGGAACAATGAATTTCAAATTCAAATTCAAAGGTGGCATTTTTTGTTTCTATTTCACCAATCCATGGTTGGGGATAATGTTAGCATGTCGAGATTCGAGAACTCGAGATTGAGCGCCTGTCTGGTTTCTTAAGTTACTTTTCAAAATTAAACATTAAGCCCTTGTTTGGTCCTCAAGATTTTCAAAATATATTTTTCTTTCTTATTTTCAACCACATTTTTCAATAAAATAATAATACACGCAAATCCAATTTTTTTTTTTAATTTTTTAACTACATACTCTCTATCAAAATATTATTTCAAAATACATTATTTTCAAAAAAATTGGGCTAAAACAAGCTCTAAATCCCTGTTTGGTGGGAGATTAAAATTCAAATTTTAATCTAAATCAAACTCAACAATTAATTTTAACCACCATATATTTTATTGAACCTGCAACTTTTTAACTACGCATTTCATCAACTTTTATCAAAATTTACTAAAAATTTAATTTTAATCCCCACGAAACAGGATCGAAATTTAAATACACATTTGTAAAATTTACAAGTACTACCCACTTATTCGCACTCATTTCTACCAACTTATATTATTAATATCTAAAAGGGAAACCCAAACAAGTGCTAATGTGGGGAGAAAGTTTCATCTTACTATGAAGAGTAGTCCAAATTCTTTTACATTGTTCTATGTTTTATTACTTATTATTTAATTGATATATGATTTATTCCTTAATAACAATTTATTAAGATTTCGAGCTTCGTCTTTAAATATCAACCTTACTAATAGGAGTAGTCCAAATCCTTATATGTTGATTATTTATTTTATGTTCGGGTTTTCATCTTAAAATGTCAACTTTTTAATAGAAATAACTCAAATTATTATATATTATTCTATATATCAGTATTTACTCAATATATGATTTATTCCTTAACATTCCCACTGCAAAAAATTTGTGTCCTCTTATGAGTTTTAGTTGGATCGAATTGTTTGTTGAAAGTTTATGAATTTTGATATCATATTAAGATTTGTAAAAGATCAACTTTAGTAAGAAGAGTAACCTCGATTATATGTTGATTATTAAAAAATTTAATGTTTCTATGGGATTCTTATCCTTCTCCAACAAAACTCCATTTTTGTACACTACCTTCTTGTGTGATATTTCTTCTTATTCACAAATAGCAGTCTTCAACCCTAATTCCTATAGGCTGCCACATGCAGGGGCGGACCCATTAAGGGCCCAGTGGGGGGCAAAAAAAAAATTGCCTTCAAAAAAATTTGCTTTCAAAAAAAAAAAAACCCCACCCAACCACCCAAGCCCGTCTTTTGAAATAAGCCCAGTAGCCCACTACCCACCCTTCCATTTCCCTTTTCCCCCAATTCCCTTTCTTAATTTTCGTTCCCCCGAATTCAAATTTCCAATCCCTTTCTGTCGTTCCCCCAATTCTCCCGACCAAAGACCGACGACTGGAGTTTTCCCCAATTCTTCCCAACGGGCGTTCGCACTTCAAGCCAGGCGTTCAAGCCTTTGGCGTCCTTCGGAATCAGCTGCTTCTTCTCAATTCATTTTTCCCTTGCATCCCTTTCTGCCTATGTTATTTTTTTTCTAGTCTAAGGGGAATTTTTGTGGTGATTACAGT
>CAIGRQ010287820.1:0-14171 GCA_903798375.1 Fraxinus sp. D2006-0159
TGGGCTACCTCCATGATTGGGCCCAAGCCCTTTGGGCCCAGTAGTCTTATTTCAGCCCTTACTTCTGGCCTCAGTCCATTAACAAAGGTGCTTTCCAAAACTTCATCTGATACCCCTTTCAATGGGGCAGCGAGCATTTCGAATTGTCGCCGGAATTCTGCCACGGTGCTCCTTTGTTTTATAGCCAAAAACTTCTCACAAAGGTTCCCCTCTTGAGTCGGTCGGAATCGCAACAGCAACTTCTCCCGGAATTGCTGCCACGTCTGAATGGTAGTCCTGGCTTCTGTCCATTGAAGCCATGACAAAGCATCGCCGTCCAAACTGACTGCAACGGCCCCCAATTTCTCCCGTTCCGTCAGCCCATTAACATCGAAGTACCTCTCCGCCCGAAACAACCAGCCATCTGGGTTTTCCCCGCTGAAAATGGGCATTTCCAGCTTTCGCACCCGACGCCAGTTTTCTTCCTCGCTGTTCTGTACTGTGTTGGTTGTGGCTCCTCCATAACTGGCTTCTCCCATCCCTTCCTGCCATTTCCCCGTGTCAGCTGTGCGTCGTCCCCTCAAAACCTCCGGTAGTACCGGCCCTTCAGTCACACTATCTATTCCTTCTCCTCCCGTATTTTGGTTCAGCCCACCCTTCGGGTTAGAGATGGCTGCAACAGTCTTCCTGGTTTCCTCCATTGATTGTAACATTTTTGCCATGTTTTGGGACAGTTGGTCCACTGATTTCTCCATCCCCGAGAGTCGGTGCATCTCTGCCTTCATCTCATCGATATCCTTCTCTATGGTGTCGACTCTGCCATCTGTTTTTTTTTTGTGCCATTGGAAAGAACCGCTCTGATACCAATTTGATAGGATTCAAATCTAAAAAAAAGAACAGAATTCGTAATAGAACTTTTTGATTGAAAATTCAAAGGAAATAACAACAAGAAAGCAACTACAGGACACCCTTTCACCACTCAATATTTGCCTACTCACTATTCCCGTACTACCTCTATTTATTGACTCCCCTAACTGATGTTTGTTACCCAATATTCCCTCCAATAGAATTTAGTTTTACCCTTTTCCACCTCCACCTGTGGGACCCCCCTTCTTTCCCTTTCTAGAATATTTAAAATGAATCGGTGGCCTAACACTATACTATGGCACGTACATTGCACGTGCGTCTTACTAGTAATATCAAAAGAGAAGCTTGTCGTTTCTACACTTAGGGAGATGTTAGAAATTAATATGGACTTGTAACATGAATTTTAGAAGAGTCGCTATTTTTCAATAGTTGCCTAACGAATCGTGAAACTAAAACCATGAATCTCTTATATTAATACTATTCATGAATATACGCTAAATGTATTAGATGAAGAATCGAAGAATACGTGTATTCTTGTTGAAGAGAATTCATGTATTAAATATATAATTTATGTATAAGAATCTATTAGAATATGTATAGATTACTTAGATGGAAAATGTTACACACATTGAAATAGTGTCCTCCTACTACATGTACAATTAGGGATCTTAGATTTGTATTTGAAAATTGTAATACAAAGAATTCAATAGGAAATGAAGAGAGTAATATACTTAGACAAGAGAATAAACTTTCTCTCAAGTATTCTTGTAGTGCTGGAGTTATTGTAACAGCCTTCGCTACCGGTAGCTTTTTCTTACATTAAGAATTGACTTGCAAGGGAGGCGTGCTCTTTAGAAACTCAACCCTTTTTGGGTGCGGAGATGGAATTATAATTAAGAAATATCAGACCTTGTTAGTGTTATAGCTGAATATCTTTATGTGGAGTTGTGGAAGGAACAAGTCCGAAGCTTTGATGATAATCTCTAAGTAAGCTTGTGTAATGCCCAAAATTCTAATAACCCGATGCGTTACCAAACATGAATTTCTTAAGGTGCTTATAAATTAATTTTAATATAATGAGCAATAAAAATCGACAACTTTAATAAAAGATAAATTTAATTTATTAAAATAAGCTGAATGTTTTGGGCTTGTATCGTGCAATTCCAATTGGACATTAAAATCATAATGTTTCGATCGATCGAGTCTAATACTAGAAAAAAATAATCAAATGCTTTCAAAAATCTCAATATCTAAAAATTAAAGTACTTCATGACGGGGATCCGTTGAACGCCGCCTCACCTCTTGAAAATGAATTTGGAGAATAAAATTGCTGGAATCGAGATTTTTTAATGTAAATCTGAAGATTTAATATACGAGCCACTTTTCTTTGCAAAACCTCCTTTTTTTTTTTTTTTATTTTTTTGTGTGTGTGTGTGTTTGTATGTGAAATAGAGAGGCAGAGAGAGTGAGGGACGGATGAACTATCGTGAGGAAAAGTTTTTATTCATCATTGTGATTTCGTGCCATTTTTATAGTAAATCGTGACGAGTCCTTGGATTTAAACAACTTTTTCAAATTGGGATTGAAGTCTATCCCCAAAAAGCTAACCATGAAATAATAGTTTTCAATTTGAATAACTGATTTTGATAAGGCTAATTGGATTAGGATAAATATAATATAATTTATATTATAAATTACGTGTATATCTAATAAGGTTTTCTTTAAAACTGTAATGGTGGAAAAATAAAGATGATGGAAAGTGCTTATATCTATACATGTGACCCAGTGAAAATTGAGTCCTAATATGAATTATAACTGAATTTGAATGGGATTAGTGTTAAATTATTTATAAGATAAATAAAATAAGATAAAAGAGTTTGTTATCATATAATTACGAAAAAAATTAGTAATAATAAAATAATAATCCTATTTTTAGTTCAAAATGTCCATAAATTAACTGATCAATCTTAGGGAAAAAAATTCATTTACAACTTTCTATGATGTGCTCTAACTTGATTTGATCTTATCTGAATAAATTTCTTTTCGATCCTAATATACATTATTAATTACAAACTATCAAACAAGTCCAATATTGCTATAGTAATTTGGTCTAAATCGATAACTAATATTATTAACTATTTCTTAATTGGGACTCGAGTTTAGCTTATGCAAATTAACTTTTTCTTGAGTCCATAATTCATAATTTATTGCCAGCTTCAAAATGGTCTAATATTGACAAGGTAATTCTTGCTCATTTAAAAATTAACTATTTGGTCCAAACAAATAAAAGTATAAAATCGAATACTTATTTCTTCTTTAGTCCATCAACTATTAAGGAAAAATCAAATAAATCTAATTAACTATTGCACATAACAAATTTGACTTGCATAAAGACTTGACTAGACATGGCATTTCTATCAATTGGCTATTAAATTATGTGATAATATTCGTATAATTTTTGGGTTCTACAACCTACCTACCTACCTTAAAATAATTTCGTCTTCGAAATTTACCTAACCTTCTCACGCATTCACTATTCTACTTTGATATCTTTATCATATCATTTCTAGTCCATGATCTCCAATTGCTCTTACTTTAATATCATTGATGGGAACTTCCAAAAATCCCAGATTACATCTTAAGAAGTACCGTCTGCCTTTAATACCGTTCCTTAAATTTCTAAGCTAACGTCTTTAACCATTCGATTGGTATTAAATTATTAATGACCTCGCTTAAAGAGGCACTAACATTCAAGTTGTTATTCGTTTCCTCATATTTATTTCCAATCTTATCCAAATAAATGAATGCATAGATCTAGAATCTATAAAGACAATTGCAGGTATATCAGGTATCGGTAACATGCCTATTGTTGTGTCTTGATCCTTCTCTTCTCCCATCAGTGCAAACACTCTGGCTTTTCCTTTCTTAGGTTGATCACCGTTTCCCTTCTTCTCTGGACATTCTCTAAGGAAACGACCAGCCTTATACTTCTCTGGACATACCCTTTTTCCCTGAAGACACTCCCCCAAGTGTCCTTTGTTGTACGTGTGGCATGTAGAAAAAGTTCTGCTTGAGCCTGACCAAACCTTTTCTTTCTTATTCTGTTCCTTTCCGTTTTCTTCGTTGTGATCCTGCCACTTCCTCTTTACTGAAGACTCAGCACTTGATTGGGTTTTCTTCTCCATTCCTAAACTATTAAAATGCATAAGCCCTTTTATATAAAGCTTAAACTAGTCTAATTTAGGTAAAACAACTAATAAAATACTCGAAAATCTATTAAATTTAGGTAAGAAACAACTAATAAAATACTAGAGAATCTATTAATAATTACGTTTTCTAAAATAAATATCCAATTTGGAAAGTGTTTCATATAATATAATCTTATAGGATTCCCATCAATGCCATTGTTAGGAGGGCCGGATCTTTTGGATTTTAGCTTCTCAGGTGTTTCTGCCAATTAACAAGAAAGAAAAACATGGCTTTCCTCCATTCTAGTTGTCACCCCTTTGAAAGTTTTACCAAATTTATACATTAAAACAAGCAATGTGGCTCACACAATATCATGCCAATCCTAAATCCCTCAGCAAAGTAAAGCTTCAATTTATGGAGGCAATTTTGGTTTCATGCATCTTTTAACTATGTTTGCTCTTCAAAATCCGGTTGTCCCTATAAAATTAAGGTTTATCGTAATATTACTCTTTGGAGATCTAATATTTTTTTTTTTCTAAATTTATAGTACTCTTGGTCAATGATGCCTTGGTCATTATTAAGACTATTGTAGGATTAGTTCTTAGTTTCAAGTTTCACCATTGTATAGGTTATTTTTTGTGTTCTAAATTTGCTTTGTTATCATATGAGTTTATTGTTCCTTTCATTTGATTTATGCATGTGTGTCCGTGTTTTAGAACTTGTATTATGATCGTTTAGCTAAATAATTGAATTCTTAATCACTAAAAGTTATTGTAAATTCGTTTATGATTTATATTATTTTTAATTGCAGTCAAGTTCAGAAGTAGAGAAAAAACCTACCAATCAAATTCAAAAGTATAAAATTTTAGTTTAAACAAGTTGCTATAACATAAAAGAAATCACAACTTTGCAATATGAAGAATATTGACTAAAAAATTCAAGCAACTTTTTTCTATTTAATCTAAGAACAATTTATGCTTGGACACATCCCTTCTCGTGATGTAATTCTTATGTTGTTTCCTGTAAATAAAGCATGTATTGGAGTCAACATCTCTATGGATGCATGCGCTGTTGGATAAAGTTTCTAGATTATAGCTTCTGATATGCACTATGGTCCTTTAAATTTAGGGAGGTCCTGCTCCATGTGAACACTACTATTACGTTTGTGACGTAAAAGTTAAAACACAATTGCTCAAGAACGAGATTGAGAAACAAAGAGAGAGAGGAAGAGAATAGAGAATTTAGAGGGAGAAAATATTTATTTATTCAATATAAAAGTCAATGCACAAGTCCACTTTATAGAGGGATTAAAATAGTTTAATTTAAGTATGATAATACTAGAAAATCTATTAAATAACATCCTAATTATTGTTTCTAAAATAAGTATCTAATTTGAAAAGTAAACAACTAATAAAATATTAGAAAATCTATTAAATAAAATTCTAATTACTTTCTTAAAATAAGTAACTAATTTAGAAAGTAAATTAAATATCTCTACTAGGATTATCATCATTTCTCCTTGGTTGATAGAGATCGACTTCGATGAGATATACTACAATTTCATTCTTTAAAGAGGTCGATCTTTTATCCTGACCAAGTACGAGTCTAAACTCTTCACAACAACATACGGCTTAACTTATATCAAGGGAGCCATCTTTTTTATTAACCAAATACCGATAGTAAACTTCTAAAAGTAGCACATGTTGCAATTTATCCAAAAAGATCAGTTGGCTTCAGATAATCAAGAGCAAAAGGGACTAGCGTAATAGATTGGTCCTCATAAATAAATGATTGCAACATTGATAGCCTGAATGTGCCCCGATATGGAAACAATTATGATACATTGAAAACATAATTTTCATTCATGTGTGATGACCAGGCAAATAAATTATTTTCATGTGAGTTTCAAAACTTCTTAATGTGTTTAGGAAATTGTGTCGAAGAAACACATAACAAAGCTTAAAATCATAGTTAAAGCATTCAAACCTATATTGTGCATCAAAAGCAAGCTCAAAAGTTTTATGATGCAAAATAATTTATCGTTTAATCTCGACATGAAAATTAAGAATACGAACTATAGAGTTTGGAGCTAAAATAATATGACAGTAATTAGTAGGCAACAATTGAAAAAGTGATAGGAAAAATATACAAGCAAACAATTTCCTTACATATCATCCAGTTCAGGTAATGCTATAACAAAGTCAATGTTAAAGTCACGCAAATGAGTAGGCAATAACAATTTCTGCATGGAGTCGTGGACATATGGAAAGTCAACCAATGATAACTCTCAGTCATAAAGTGAAGCAACTCAAGTTTTACCATATGCATATTCTTCTATAAGACGAGGCAACTATTACTTGACTATTGGTTGGAGCCACTTTAGTTTATGTGTCCCAATCAATACTACTACATCTATTGGTTGGAGCCACTTTAGTTGATGTATCCCAATCAATGTGTTCTGTAGTCATAAGTCTTGGTTTCCTTTTGTTGTTTCAATCTATTCCTCGTAAGATGAAATCCTTACTCAAAGCCTTCTTGTAAAGGTATGGCTATCTCGCATCTTATTCTATTACTTTTTTGAACTTTTTGTGCCTTCAAAACAAAGGCGATTATATTCATGCTTTAGATGATCTGGCTATTTTTGAATTTCGATCTTATTTTCTTCTGGAAAATACTCATGGTAAAAACAAGATGGATTTTGATTAAACGTGGGAGGAATCTAGCAATTGGAATCAGCTTTAGATGACGAGGCTAAAAAATTTATATTACACAATCCTTACTATCCATCTTTATTTGACCATTGGAAGAACATAGAAAAGGAAAACCGAGTGGAATCTATGAAACTAGGGAACTGATCACTAAATAGATACAAATAGGTTAAGATTCGGACATCAACACATCAAACTTGACTAGAAGTCGTTTCCTTTTTAATGAAAAGGAAACTCTTTCATGCTAAAGTTGACTAAATTCTTGATCGATTTCATGTTCTAAAAGCATCCTCCCTCTTTCTCACCTTAAGCGAGCACTTGCAATGATGTATGTAATTTCCCAACTATGTCGGTGTGAATTGGATCGATACAGGTGTAATTATGAAAGGGACACCATACAACACTCAAAAATCTCATCCTCAGCAACCGATTTGTCTTCAAATGTGATGTTAGTACTCCAATCAATAATATTATTAGTCCCTTTGCAAAGGGAGGAGACAACCGTAATATAATAATCGAAGCAAACCTGTAGAGGTTATAGTTTTGAGTCAAGTAAGATTTGATCTTAACAACACACTTCTCAAAAAGTTATTCTACCAAATTAATTGCAAAAGGAAAAACCTCATTATTTTTCTTTTTCACACTATCCAAAAGGAGGGTAAGCAATTCTAGAGAGAGATTGTCGTTTTTTCCCAATACAAGATCCATTATTATCTCCATGGAGACATTTTCTAGATGATTTTCTCTTTGTGCTAAAAGAAAATGTTGGAACATGTTAATTATCAGTTGTTCCCATTTTAGATCCAACATGATGACAAAGTCCTTACATTAGCCATAGTTTATGTATCCTAGCTCTCTTAGCATACAATTTGGTGAATTTGTCAAAGAGAAATGCAAATGACGATACAATTAATGGAAAATATCCTTCATTTTTTCATCACTATATAGAGCATTGGGTGCAATAATTCAAAATATTTCCCTTGGGGAAGAAGCAAATGCCACTTGTATAGCAACATGTTTATTCTTTAACAGCTCTTCCGTGACCAATATCATTATTAGTGGAGAGATATGTGAGCATGGAAACAGTAGGTGATTGGCCCACTTGTGAGAGCAAATCTTCAATTTGTTCAAGTAAATGCACGAGGTCTTGAGTGAATGTTGAAGAAGCTGTTTTCCAGTTGTCATTAATTGTTTTCTTAACTTTCTATAAGTACATGTCACAGTATTTTGGAGACTTAACTTATGTCAAAGTGATTTGTTGGTTTTTTTATATAAAATTTTTTGGCTCAAATACTAAAACCAGAAAAACAACTGGACTATATTTTTAGCAACTTTTTTTTTTTTGGAGTTTTTTTTTTTTTTGTTTAAAGAGAAAAGTTAGTAAAAAGTAACACAGTTTCTGTTTCTCTCTCTTATTTATTTATATTTTTAAATAAGAGGCCAAGCACTTAAATGAAAGTTATGGTTCTAGTAGAACAAAATTGATATCTGAGCAAGAATAAAACGGAAAAAACCAATATCTGAATCATTGCAAGCACTTAAAGCTAATTAATTACTGATTTTTTCTTTTTGTTGGTGTAGCTGATTTTCCATTGCGGTTGGGGGACTTGGACGGTTGAATGTAGAGGAAGATGTAGAGGATGGCGGTGACTTGTTGGGGGGGCTAGGTTGGTTGGATGCGGTGTGATTTATTTATAGGTTGGATGCTGGGGGCACTAATTTTTTGAACTTGAACACTTAAAATTTGTGAATTTGTTTGGCCAAAGGAATACGGCTTGCTTAGATACCAAATTGACGTAGAAAACAATTGAACAAGAACAAGATTGAGAGAGAGAGAGGGTATAAATTTATACAATTTGAAAGTCTAACTATTACAATGCATAAACCCCCTTTATTCAGGGATATAATGATTAAAGTAGTCTAATTTAAGTACAAAAATATTAAATAATACATTAATTATGTTTCCTAAAATAAGTATCCAGTTTTGAAAGTAATCAACTATTAAAGTTCTAGAAACTGTAGTTAAAAAACCCTAGTTATGTTTCCTAAAGTAAGTATCTAATTTGGAAAGTAGAGTGGATTAAGGTGAATAGTATTCTTAGAATTCTTATGCAAATAATGTCAATTATATTGTATTTTATTATCCCATCTAAACCCACCTCCAACACCCGTGTTTTGATATACTGTTGATAGTGTAAATGACTATCTTTTGAATAGGAAGTTAAAGAATACTATCCACATTAATCCACCATATTACCATCTACTTAAATTATTCATTATAATTTTATATTAAATTCTTTATACAACCTAATTCAACTTACAAAATGTAGCCTAGTTATATTGTCTTTGCTGTTTATTTCTGTTGTATTTCTTAACAGCTGCTGCACTTGTTTTGCTGTAGGAAGAACTACCTAATGAGCAATGTGGGAACGAGGATGTGGGCCCTCTGGTTCTGAATGCATTTGATCTGATTATTCTGTCTCAAGGATTAAATCTTTCAGCAATATTCGATCGCAGGCCGGTAAGAAACTATGAATCAACCTCAGACTTCTTGTCCAAGATCTTGTGTTTTCATATTTTTCCAGATCCTCTTGTTTAATTGAAGTGTTGCAGTCTATTTCTTTTCATTGTGGTTGGTTGTGCTTTCAAGCATTACTTTGACGATGTAGTACATAATGCACTTTGAACTGAGATAGTACATAACATATTGCCTTTTTAACCAGGATTCAGTGAAGCACCAAACCCGTTTTGTTTCACAGAAGCCTGCAAAGGTTGTTTTATCGAGTATGGAAGTTGTTGCTCAATCAATGGGCTTCAAGACACACATTCGTAACTATAAGGTAGACCTGTTTGAAGTATATTATTGATGAACATGGTTAATACTGTTTGTGTAGCCTACAGATTTCATTATATCACATTATTGCTTTATGTAACATTTGCACGAATTTATCAGTTATCCATCTAACTGATAAATGAATGAATTCTTATTTATTTGAAATTACTGTGTTTCTTAGATGAGGGTGGAAGGTCTTTCCGCAAATAAGACTTCACATTTCTCTGTAATTCTGGAGGTAAATTTCATTTGCCACTTGCAGTACCTCTTATCATTTTTGACGAGTATCTTGTAAACTTTACATTTCTAAGCAGATTTTTCAAGTTCCTCCTACATTTATCATGGTTGACATTCAGAAAGCAGCTGGAGATGCTGATGAATATCTTAAGGTTCGTATTTTATGTTGCCTTCCTTCAGTATGTAGTAACTTTACTACTAATTTACTGGTGGGTGAAAAATCTCAATGGCCGCTAACTTTCAACATTGTTTCCCAAAAATCACCTCACTTTAAAGTTTTTTTTCCAAATAGTTTCACTATCTCTATACTTTCGAAAATGTTAGAATTTTCCATCGCTATATATTCAAGGTTGTTTCCCTGTAGACACTGAAATTTTAACGTCTCCTATCAATCACTCCGGATCGTTCAAACATAAGGAACGGAGTGACGGTTGAAAAACAACATTAAAAGTATAATGGCCATTTTGATTTTTAACCTTTTCCTTTCTCGTGTACTGGAAAAAGTTAAAATAGCTGGCCATTCCTTTGTTGGAGGTATCAAGACCTTGTTTTATTTTTTTGGTAGTTTTACAAGAACTTCTATAACAACCTTGATGATATTATCTGGAAGCCTCCTGATGAAACGAGCAAATCGAGGATTACCAAAACTAAGAGTAGAAAACGATGATTTCTTATCATCTATCACTAGTTTCTGCTTTGCTACAGTGTTAGTCAGGTTCACATTTAGATCTTGAGATCATGGATCCGTTTAGCATTTTTCTAAATGTGCGTCTTCCTAGCACAGCTTAATTCCGCTTCCTTCCTGACCTGATTAGATAATAGAACAATTGAGCTGAGCAGGCTCTATCGGCCCTGGTTTTTCTATTTATGATCTATATCCCTTTTGAAATTTGTGTGGTTCAACTTGTGTTTGATGAGCTGACCAAACTACGGAGTTCCTTTTCGAGTATTTGGTTTATTATGTTATGGTTTGCTTGAGCAGGTCAGCTTTATCGTTTGTATTGTTTATTCACATGAAATTAGTTTGCAAGCTGGACAAATGGTTTCTGACTGGTTACCTCAAAATTTTGTAGCACCACAATTGGGATGAACTAATTTTTCACAATTACGACTGATTGAGTAATTGCTATCTCTTAAAATAAATTTGAGTTGTACAACGTGCTGAATGGTTTAAGCTTCCGGCGAGTCCATGAGCCGATTTAGCCTCTGTTTGACAACAATTATTTGAAAACCTTTTTTATTTTATTACGTACTCATTTTTAATCTTATATTCACACAATAAAATATTCTGAATATAAGTTCAAAATAATTTTTTATTTACTTTTAATCACACATTTTTTCTAAAATCACTATTCGAAACTTTGTATTTTCAAAATAATGGTAGTCAAATAGGGGCTTAGTGTTCAGATTTGACTCGGTCCATATTTTTAGTCGGGTTTTGGCCAATTTACATATAGACATTGGAATTGCACGTAAAATTACAATCTCTATATGTCCTCTCTATAACATTAATCTCTTCTAATCCAATCAAAATTCAAAATCATTGAACCAAAGTAAATCTCCCGTATCCAAGAAATAAAATTGACCCATTCTATAGATTATTTTGGCGATATAAAAAATAAAATAAAATAAGTTTCAAAATATAAGACAATCCGCTATTTTAAACTTGAAAATTGCCGTAACAAAGTGTAGTAACGAGCATTGTTCGTCATCTTCTGCACCCGCCACCATACATATTGTTACGTTCTTCATTTATTTTTATATTTTTTTGCCATAAGAGCTTTCTTATTTAATAGAAGGTAACAAACATATTGGGGAAAACTCAAACTCGTCTAAATTCATATTGGGGCCCAAATTGGTTTGATTTCTTCACAAAGCATCTTTCATATTGGAAAATTGTTCCAAATAATGAGCCAAAGATGACCATTAACAATTTTATTTTTCATTGTTCGGTCTAATTTTTGGTCTCTTCGCTGTGGGTTTGAATCATTGATGATAAACTTCACAATGCATTAAAAAATCGTTAAATGGCAAGTTCAATCTTAAGTCAAAGATACTGTCTTTTAATTTTCATTTTGGTGCCTCTTTCAACTTATTTTCAGGTTAAGGTCATCATTTGTCGAGATAGGTGTCAAAGAATTTATGACAATTCGTAACACCTTTCAAATTGAAAAACCGTTTGAGTTCGAAATAAAGAGTTAAAACATTTCTGTTAGAAATAGATTATTGATCCTTTAATTCCCATTAAATAACTTAGTTTTGGGCTATGTTCTTCATCCATCCGAGCGTCGGGATATTTCAATACCCAGAAACACTAATTACACCTCGAGTACTTCGTAAAAGGAATCGATCGGTTCTAGATAATTATTGGAATCATACCCAAATTCAAACAATCAGTTCTGGTTCATATATGATTTTATGCATAATTAATTAAGCATTTTTGTATATGCCCTTCGAATTTAGGTAGTGATAATGGTTTTGGACCCTTTGTGTTTTTGCAAATTAGGTAGTGATAATGCCGATAACACTGCCAATTAAAACAAGCAAACATAAATTTGTGATTACAAAGTCTTTAATTTTAGGTAAGGCAGATGGGGGAATCAACAGATTGTGAGAATTTGCTTGTTTGGTTAAAAACTTCAAAATTAAACCATCAACTTATGAGTAAACTACTTGCTGTAAAATGATAAAATTCCAAAGGCTGACAACCTATATATCCTATTAAAAACAAATTGACAGACCAGATTATAAGGTTAAATTTAATCAATTATTTAACTATCAATACACGTGAAAACAGAAAATAAAATCAATCTAATGGGCAGCCTTTCTAAATTTCCTAATTTTTTTTTTTGTTAGCCCAGTCTATAAATTACAAAAAATAAAAGTGGAAATAACACCCAATAAAATTTTGTAAGATCCAATTTCAAAATTGAGATCTAATGTTTATTTATACAAAAATCAGATATTAATTCAATGATTATAAATCAATATTTTAATATTAATTTATATACACACACCCTACCCTATCTACCCCATTCAAACCCTAAAATCATATTCTCTCTCCTCTCATTTCCATTCGCTCTTCACAACCCATCTGCCATCTCTCTACCCTCAAACCGTCATCGTCGTTGCAGCAACCTCACTTGATGTGAGTGCCGTGCAGTGGCTTCGCCCCTACCGCTACAACAGTTCGATGGTGATGGTGCTGCTTAGATGGTTGGTGCAAGTGGTGGTGTATCTGGCGACAGCGATGAGGTGATTTTGATTTTGGTTGTTGGAGTGATGGTGGTGTTGGGAGTTCGGGTGTTTTTGTTGGTGGTGCAGGTGGAGGTGCTGGCGGGGTGGTGGATCTGGCGGTGGCGATGAGAGCGGTGGTGGTAGGGGCTCTATGTGCAGTTCGATAATTTATAGCAATTGAAGGAGACGTTGAATGAGTGAAGCTCGGGACCTTGGAGGTGGGGAGACCCTTTGGCCGATTGCTGGTGTCGTGGTTGGTTACGGTGATGGTGGTAATGGTGGTGGTGGATGTGGCAATAGCAGTGGGGTGTTTTTGATTTTGGAATGGTGATGATGGTTTCCATATTTGGTGATGGGGTGGTTTTTGTTGGTGGTGAATTGGAGGTGTTAGCTATGGTGGTGGATCTGGTGATTGCCAATAGGGGTAATGGCGATGGTGGTCGGGGCATGGGGTGGCGTGGGGATGCTTGTGACCAATTATTTGGTTGATTATGATCAATAAATTGGTTTATTTGTGTCTAATAAATATTATGTAACTAATTATTTGAGATTGTGACCAATAAATAATATGTGTTCTAAAAATTTGAGTTCTAACTTATAAAATTTGTGATTTGTAATCGATAAATAAATTGTGACTTAAATTTTTTGTTTATTTGTGATCGATAAATAAACTGCAACCTATAAAATTTTTGATTTTTAACCATGCAATAATATGTGGCCTATAAAATTTATGATTTGTGATCGAGAAATAATTTGTGCAATTAATTTGATAATTTGTGACAAAATAGTATAAATTGTAGGGCTGTAAGCAAAAATCGTTAAATCGGAAAATTGAACCGAAACCGCATTTTAGAAACCGTCGGTTTGATGTCACGTGGACCCGCCAATGAAATGGTTTTGAACCAAACCAAACGGTTTGGTTTACGTTTGAAAATTTTAATTGCGGTTTAAAACAAAATCGGATCAGCAAAAAATATATAAAAACAAAAAAAAATGATTTTTTTTGAAAATTTATCCAAATATGTAAAATTCAATAGTTTTGTCATTTGTGTGTATTTTTGTCAATTTATAATTTTCTATTACATATATATTATAATTACTAAATAAACCTAATTTATATC
>CAIGRQ010287910.1:0-13459 GCA_903798375.1 Fraxinus sp. D2006-0159
CAAAGAGAACTTAAAATGACAAATTTATCGTTTTGAATGTTTTCAGTTATAATCAAATCAAAATTCTCAAAACGCATTTTAGGTGTTTTCAAAAAGCAAAAAAGAACACATTTTCAACAATTTTAAAATGGACACTCAAAACACCAAACTCAAAATACAAAACTGAAACACGAAGAGAACGGCCCCTAAGCGTTTAAATAAAATTTTATTTGGATAAAATTCTAAAACTTACAAATTTTAAAAAACTAAATATCAAATTCAATAAAAATTAAAATATTAAAATATTTTAAAAAATGAAAAATTCTAAAAAATAAAATTTTAATAATAAAAATTATGAAAAATAAAATTTTAAGAAATTCAAGAAAAAAAATTCAAAAATATAAATGGTTCAAACTTTTAATGATTATTTATATTAAAAAAATTAAGAAATATATTTAAATCAACACATTTAAAAATTCTCAATCTACGTCATTATTTTTTTTTCCCTATATTTTGCTAACACAATTTATTATTTGTTTCCATTTTATTTTTGTATCATGAAAAAAATATTGTAAGATAATACCAACATTGAAATATATATTACTGGATAATTTATAATATAAACTAGTTATACTTTACTCATAGTCCAATTTAATGGAATAGAATGTCATAAACTAATTTTTCAAAATTTCAAACCAAACATGTTTTGCGATTTCTTGTTTTGAAAAACATTTTTTTTTTCAGAATGACAAACCAAACGTATTTCTAACAATATTAAGAGCGTGTTTGGGAGTGATTAAAATTTAATTAAAATTGAAAATATAGTCGTTATTAGGTCTCATACGTCTAATAAAAGCTAACAATAACGGCTAGTTTTTCAATTTTGATCCGATTTTAATCTATACCGAACATGCCATAGACCATCAAAATAGAAAATTCAAAATAAACTCAAAATTCAAAATTGAAAACTGAAAACTGAAATACAAACAAAACAGACCTTTATATTTTCAATTTATAGCTAAATAAAATCATTTTTAAATTCGAATGTCACTACATAAAATCAATGTAATAGAATTACCTGAATTTCTCTAAGGAAAATATGATATTGATAAGCCAATTCCATGAGAGTCGATTTTGTTGTGCCCATGTTTGATCTCTATTATTTCTAAAATACATTTTTCAAAAACTCATTTTCAATTACACATTCTTTCATAAAATAATATTAAACATAAACTTAAAAAAATTTCGTATCTTTTAACCACACATTTGACCATGTTTTTGACTCAATCTTCCACATAGTCATGCTACCATTGAATTGAATAGTACGAGAATTAAAATGTTCGAACTTTAGCAAAACTTAAGCATGTTAAGGATAAATCGATATGCTCAAATGAGATACCATCCTGTAGGGACATATTAATAGATAAATTTCACATCGACTAATCATCCGAAACATAGACCAAAATATAAGGATTTACTTACTCATCTTAATAAGGTTGACATTTTAAAATAGAATTCAAATCTCAATAAAGTCTATATGAAATGGATTGAACGGCTCGAGATCTTTATGGTAATAAAATACTTCCATAACCCTATCGATCTACTTGACTTGCATCAAGTTGGACATAAAGAAACAAAACGTGATGACTTGGTCTATCAATTAGCTTTTTATTTGAAAAATTGTAGTGTGAACAATTTCACATGTGGTCTTCTTATTGATCAAGGTTGACTTGTAGTTATTATAGTGGATTATTTTTTAGTGGAATAGTTCACTAGAGTTGCATGTTCATTAAGAGGTCAATGCATATTCTTTATGATATTTTTCTATAATAAAAAATAAAAAAATATATTGAATTACCTAGTTCCATCTTTTGTAGAAAAAATTAAACAAAAACTTGTGAACATATTTTTTTCCCGATTGTCGGCGTTTCTTCAAATGCCGATGGCACGGTGTTTAAATCCGTTGATAACAACTGCATCGAAAGTATTACATAGATAACGACACTAAACTCTCTAATTCATTTAACTTAAGTCTCGTAGTTTGAGACAACGAGGTTCCAGAACATGAGACACTAAAGTCTATCGAGACAAAATCAACTTTAAAGAAATTCAATAGATTGTGCCATTCAATTGAAAATAATAGTACTATTTTATATATGTTTACAAGAAAACTGAAATCATGTGTTGCTGAAATAAGTCCATGCTCTTTCTTGCCGTAGGAGTTGGCTTATACATGCAGTTTTGCTTATTATATATGTATCCGTACGTAATCACTGTGAAAACCATATCTTACCAATTAATTTAGTCAAACCGAAACATAACAAGTGTACGATTGATTGAGGAGAGTGGTGTTTTACTATTGTAACTTTCGAGGAAAGTGGTGTTTTACCAAGGACAGACCGAGAGCATTTGTGTTGTGAGATTATTTTGGGGTTAAAAATGAGAATTCAAAAAAAAAAATGTTAAGTAAAAATAAAAAAATTTGTGGGGTCACTTGATCCCGTGTGGGTCCGTCCCTGTGTTTTACTATCGAAACTTTCAAATCTTGATGCAAAAGTTAAATCGATGTATTCGTGATCAAATAAATCTTCTTCTTGCCCTAGGCGTGGAATTGAAGTGCCACTGTTTCGCCATCATTTTTTAAACTCATTTTCAACAGCAGATTTCATCAACATTTATCGTAATCTATTAAAAATATAATTTTTAATTAAACAAAACAAGGTATTTTAGGTGTATTGTAGCACGAGGGATCTCAAAATAATTGAAAATAATTATTTTTAAATTGATTAAACCGCAAATAATTGAACATTAATCAATTTATTCAGGCCCACATATCATGCACTTGATAGATTTCAAAAATAAATACATTACATTAACAAGTAAGCCAATAGCCATTCCAGCTTCCCAACTGCGCGTTACCCCCTGACAAGCTAATTCTACCTACTGCCATTCTTAAATTCTTACTTGTAATTGTGCTCATATGCTTAAATTCATACTCGGACACGTCCTATTCGATTTTTTTGATCAAACAAGAAATTGAATTTGTTCTTGAGGTCTTGTACATGAATTGCTTCGCTCGAACGAGCAATTCGATAATGGGTAGTCAAATTTCAATTTTACTATTTCTATACAAGCAACCAGTTTGTACGACGACTTCAGTTACTCTAGTTAACAAGATCGATATTGAAATGAAACCCTAAGATTTAGGGTGTGTTTTGAGCCCTATTTTTTTGAAAGAATAGATTTTGTAATAGTAAATTTTTTTTTTATTTTTTTATTTTTTATTTTTTATTTTTTTATGAATGTGTGGTTAGAAGTAGGAACAAAATTAGGTTTTAAGTGTAACATTATTTTAAAGAAAGAAAGAATGGTTGAAAATGAATTTAGAGAAAAATATATATATATTTTTATATATAACGTGGCTCAAACATGAGCTTAATAACACTACTTCCGTGGAAGATTGAGTACAATTAAATCTTTCGCAACCTCGAAATGCCATGAAAAAAACATCACTACGAAAGAACAAAACATGTTACTACGTTAGCTGCATGATCCAAGAAATATATATTCCTATTTTTCCCATTCTCTCATCCCTCGAAGATTTGTTGGTGCAAGAAAGTTGTAGAACGCAGATGGTGAACAGAAAGTAGTTGGATTCTGATAGGTTGACATCATGGGATTTATTACAACCTTTGCAAGAGAGTTTCAAACACACAACGTGATAAAATTTGGGTCCAATTCACCTAACATTTTCTCATAGCAATTACTCAAAATTTCATTAACGACAGCCAACTAGAAACTGTAGGGTTTGGTGTTTTAATGCTTTAATAAATACAAGCATCCTCAACCCTTAACCTCCAACTACTTAACCTCATCACACTATGGAGATGTATTCCATCTTAATTCATTAGTAAACAACTAAACTTAGGACTTGTTGATAAGATTATCAATGAGAACATGTTCAGAAAATGACAATACAAAAAGGAGTTATGTATGTCGTCACGAACGCGAAAGAGAGACTTGCGACTAGGGAGTGTCCTATTAGGCGATGCTCGAGGCAAGAAGGCTCAAGTCAACGTTGATAAATTTTGCCGAAATTTCACTTGAATGAAACTATGGGACTCTGCTCTGGAATAGATACTTTTCGACTCTTTATACGTCATGACAATGAATTAAGACTTATATTCGATAAATTGGAGGAAGGTTACAACAATACTGCTCCATTATGCTCTCTTCGTTGCTTAACCTACTAAGAGCATCTCCAATGCATTCTATTGAATGGTATCTAAGTGGCATGCATAACACATCAGTATGATAAAATCCCATCAATTTGCACTTCTGGCAAAATTTTTGAAGCAATCCACACTTGCATAGAGATGCTCTAAAAGATCGAAATTAACTAAATCCTTAGCAACTACAACCATTTTAATGTACCCCTCCATCTTCTAACTTCTCAACCATATCCGATTCAACCTCTAGACATGCCCGACAGTTGCTTGAGGCTAAGGCCCCATATTTAGGTAAGGCGATCGCTAACGAAATTTCCATCATGATTATTTAATCTATTAATTTTTTTTCTATTTTCAAAATACCCACTTGACAATTTTCTCTAATGCCCCTAAATTGTTTAAGCCGCCTCTTCATTTACCCAAGCCATGCACAAGAAACTTGTCACATTCATCTTCGTCACCGGTGTCAATCCGATCACATCATCTGCCTCCATGACAATAGTCCATTCCTCCTCAACAAGTGTCTCGGTTCATTGAGGTCAAAGTTAATAGCACCACCATAAATTTGCATCACATCACATGATCCATCTTTTCAGGCACCAAATGCGGTTTCATAGCTAATTTCTTTATAGAATAATGCTATATGTACATTTAATGACTTACATTGTGTTCGACATCCCATTTGTTTTCAAAAATTTGTAGGCGAAAAATTTATTTATTTATTTTAAACTATCCAATGATGTGTTGCCACGTAACATAATGTAAACAAAGATGTAAAAGATCATGTACGTGTAGCAAAGATTGTTCTTTATATGTCTGGATGACATAGTGCCCTTATTATGTTCTTAAAATTGGGACTTAAATGTAACAGAATGCATTCAATTTTTTTAATTTTTTTTTTTCATAATTGGCCTCACGGCGCTGGTAAATGTGGTTAAAATTGAATTCAAGATGGGACATTATCTTGTGGCATTTTTAGATGCCAGCCATACATCTGCCCAGTTTCATGGATTCCAAACCAAATCAACAATTCTACAAGAAAGGCAGAGATCCTTATTTTAATTCTTTGAATTTCCATTGTTATTTTTTAATTTAACTAAAAAAAAAATTAAAGTAATCTATCCTCCGTACCACTACTTGTGGCAAAAGAGTCCGAAATCTTATCTTTTTGTGTGGATTACTCGCTCTCCATTATGAATTTGGACAATAAATCAAGGAATCCATTACCACAAGACTCGTGATGATCTTCACTAATAATGAATTGCATCATTCAAAGCAAAAATCCAACTCATTACGAGGCAATTTCGCCATTCTCGGAGTGTGTACTCCAAATTGAAGATACTCTGACCATCAATTAGATACTTCAAGCTGAGTCGTTAGTGTTTGACTCAATCATCCAGTAAAACTAAGAACTGATTATTTTACCAGAGCCCGATGGTTACTTTATGGCCTTGCCTTGTCCAACTCAATTCTCCTTCTCAACTGAAAACATGCATTTGAAGATAACTAGTTTTTACGAACTTACAATTCTCCTTTCCATGACAGACTGCGTAATGCAAATAAATAGGTAATGGCATGAGAGGAAGTGGCATAACAAGAACATAATAATCAGCATTGACCAAACAGAATAAAATCATTTAAAATTTATGAATTTAGCTAATTGAAGAATGCAGTATACATAAGCACCAAGTCTGGGCACTCCACTTATTATACTCTAACCAGTCAAAAAAACGCAAAATATGCACAATTTTCACAAAGAAAAAGGAGGGTCAGTCAACCAAAGTACCGAATATAGGGGACATAAAAACATGGAAAATGAACAAATGTCAACACTGAAATAATGAATCTAAGTTCAAATTACTCAAAAGCTAAAATCTTCAACCCCGAGCTAGCTTCTTGATTACAGCAGCCATGTACTTACCCTGATGCTCTGCCAGGGCCAGCTCCATTTCACTTGCTTCCCTTGTGCCATCCCCAGCAAAGACTCCAGCACCATATGGAGAACCCCCTCTAATGGAATCCATTTTGAACATACCAGCGCCAAAAGTATACCCAATGGGAACAAATAGCATTCCATGATGAGCTAACTGAGTGATTGCTGTCCACCTGCAACACAAACAAAAGGGACACGTTTACTTTTAGTGACAAGCAATTTCTGTTACACAGAGCAATCCATGCTTTCAACCTATGTCGACCTCAAACTGGAGAGAGATGAATGGCAGACGTGTTTTGAAACAGTAACACGCAAAGTAGCACGATATCTGATGAAGATGGTACACAGGCCTTAAAAGGTGCAGTTTGTAAATTTTAGGGTGGACAGAGGATATAATCATATTCAAAAGGTATCATCTCTCCTGAAAGAGAGACATAATCAAGTAATCCTCAATATATACAGAAATTTCTCTTTATAATTATGCAACCACACTGAAGATTAAAGAAGATTCTGGTGAAACAGAAATCAGGACGTAAATGATGAAAGACAAGCTAGCACCTAATCTATGTTGATATCTCTTCAACTGATATCAAACAAGCCTGCTAATTGGGTAGTTGAAAACCTGAAGGGGGGTCTTTTTATGGATGATCAATGGCGATACATGGGAGCAATTATTGAGAAACGTGACAGAGACAGAGTTAATGATCCAGTACTGCAGCTCTTAAGGCACCAAATCAGAAACCATTCAAACCAAAAATGATATTTATCCTGAGCTAGCCTCTTGATCACAGCAAGGATTATCAACATTGTGATTCTATAATTTGAATCAATCTCCCCGATCTCCATTTGTCATTTCTTTCTCATACAAAAACTCTATGGAATATAGGACAAATAGATGGACAGGATATACAATGAACACAGCAGGAGACAACAAGGCATTTAGTCTAACTTAAGGAACAAAAAGACTCCTTATTTTCTAAGTCTTTTATAAGTTAAGCACCAAAACGGTTGCACAATAATATGAGATCCAAAACATCCATTCAGTTTCTTTGCAAAACAGCTTTTCCTTCCCAAATGCAGCATGGACACATCAGATTAGCATAACCCTTGCACTGCCACCGTTCCCCCTCAAACTTGCTGCATTCAATTGCCAGTATAACTATTATAAAAAATATAAGCCTGCAGCCTCGTCAAAGACTTGTAAAAAAGAAAATTTCTACGTATCTACTCCAGATATTTGCAGCGAGAACTTAAGTGCGAATTAGGGATAATTTTACCCCTTGGTCAGCTAGAAGCCATAGTAACAGCTCATACCAGATCTGCTCACAAAAGCCTCATAATGTATGCATTGGATCTTTGAATAGCCTCTGTTTAATAGGCAGTCTCACGTTTGATTTATAACAGCTACTAAAAGTCAAGTTGGTCTTGGTCAACATATATTACAATATGTAAGTTATTGATCAATGATTGCATGTGCAAGTATTCTCAAGTGAAAAGGTGGACACTTGCCAGATCAGAGTTCCCACAGCACTCATTCCTAACAAGGTGGTGGTTATTCTTGTACTCCTCCATTTTTATCTTTATACGAACATTGAACAACGTGCCAGCAGTTTAAAGAAAGAGTACGCGCTAGTATCACAAAATTATCATACAACAGTTCTAACGTGCTATCTTATGATACTCATAACTACGAGTTTTAATTACACCCAAAAGCATCCCATATCAAGTCTGATATAACCTCCCAGATATCAACTTAAAAATTAGTGTGGGATAATAAAAACCACAAAGCATTTAGTGGACAGAGAATACCTTTCTTTCTGGTTTCTGTAGGTCGTAAATGTTGATTATCCAATTTTGCAACTTAAAATTATATTGACAGTTACTAACTTCTGAGAACAGTTTCTTATTTCCCCTTCCCGCCTTTTCTTCCAAAACTACTCTCCATCTCTTTTTCCACTTTCTTAGTGAAATAGAAACACAGAAGCTTTAGACAAGTCAAGTTAGCCAAATGGAAAGTAATAGAGTGCTTCTGGAGTTTCAGGAAAAAAACTTCCAGGAATGCACAGTTTTATTGAAACCAAGGACGAGAAGAAAACTGTTTACAGGGTATCTCGACAAAGGGAAAAGAGAAGTAAAGATCTAAACCAATTACGTGCATTAAAGATAAGAATTAAAGAGTTTATTTTATAATATGAGATCACGTAAAATAAGTAAAGATGTAAGAATTATTTTGACATATCATTCAATGAAAAGCATATCATGCAACTTGGAGATGAGTAATACTCTATTGAAGATAGGAATGTTAGCAATACTAAAAGATCCAGACTTCGAAAGTGTTACAATCTATGAAAAGGATGGACATGCCAAAAGACGTCCACGACAAATTTCCATCAGAGCTAGGAAGAGTGCCGGTATTAGAGGGCTTACAAAAGTAATCAATGAGATTCTAAAGATTAAATGATGCTTGATGAATAGAGGATGAGTCTTTTGTACTTATTTACTAGAATAAAAAAGATATTTAGAATCATAGAGAGTAAAAAGTTATTAAGCTTACAAGTCTCTTAGAAGAAATTTGCCATTAGTCATGAGAATCTGTTATAGAACTCACTCATTTAAGAAAATAAAGAAAAACAAAGTACAGAGAGATGAACCAAAATTTGCAATGATGTTTCTTTATTCAGGAAAGACATGTGATAGGGTGTGATACGAAATTTTAACGTGAATGTCATGCCAATAAACTAAAAGAATGAAAACTTACACCGTTGTATTGTTTTTAAAAAGCTATTTGAGGCTCAAGTCTTGAGGCACACCTCACATGAGGCTTTCATCGAATGCCTCAAGCGTCACTTGAGGATGGTGCCCCAGTGCAATGCTCAAGGAGACTAGCGCCGGCGTATGCTATGCATTTTATACCAGTCAGCTTTTAGGAATTTTTTTATAGACTATAACATTTTATCGACACAGAAGAGGAAGGGAAAAAATAATGCACCATTATAGGCATAGGATAACAACAAATAATGGGAAGAAACTAGTAATGATGAGGAGAATGATAGGGGAATCAAGTATGACAACTATTCTATTAGTAGAGGTGATAACTTCTAGGTTGTTTCTACATCTAGCAGTAGAAGTACATTACAATTTTTTTATGTGATTAATAATTTTAGAAATTATTATTTGCTACTTATTGATCTATTTTGTGTTTGCAAATGTGTAATTTTGGTAATCTGGTTTATTATGGATTTTCAAGATGATTTATGGTTTACTTTGAGCATATTTTTGTATATTTATATTCTACTGAATTACTTATAGGTTTGTCTTAAGCCTATACCCCAAAAATATCCTGGTACTCCAATTGAGCCTTTCTAAACAATGCAACGTTTAAAAAAAAAATGTAGACATAAACAAGTTTATATTTACAAGAGCAATGTGATCCTACGACAAAAAGCATAACATGAACGCGGGGTGATTGATGCAATAGAAGATAGCGTATGGATGGGTCTGATGGACACGAGATCAATACTTATTTCATTGCATATTTTATCTAGTATTTTATTTTAGTCAATAGGGTTTTTAGTAGGATGAACTATTTAAGCTAGAGGTAGGTTTTCATTGTATGTCGGTTGTTTTTCATTAATAATATTGAGTCTTTGAAATTCTTCCAAGATGATCGATCTCTAGGCATTCGTGCGTGAATCAATGAGTATGATCACACGTTTCATCTATATTTGTGCTCACGCTATCAAAGCAAGTCTACACTCCTGATCATGGCTTCTAGACATCTGACCACGGAAGCACAAGTAGAGGAGGGGCAAGCATGAGGAGATGGCACACGTGTCAGCAGACAGACTTGCCAGCCCAGTAGTTGGCTGTACTTGTAAAACAGCAACAAAGACAGGTTCGCGTTTGGGACAACAATCACGCTGGTGGTGCCTAACATAAGGAGTGGTCGGTTTTTTATTTCAATGTGCAGTTGAATCCCTTCACTCCTTTCGATCTCGAAAAGTGGGATGAGTTATATGACAATGACACCTATGATGGACCACCTATCTTGATGAAGAGATTGAAATTGTTTCCGATTTGGACGATGGTAGTTATGATGGTGCACCAATTTTCGATGAAGGTCTCGACCCTGCAGGCCTGAAGGTTGAGGAGTCGAGCAATCATGGATAGGGGAACCAATTATGATTACATGAAGGAGCCCACTATGAATAAGGCCATCAAACTTTACTCGGAAAAATTAGATGCTGATTTTGAGAAGGAATTCAGAAACTTCTTTGAAAAATTCAATTTTGAAGAAAGTGATGGCAGTGAGGAGAATGATAAAAATTTTGAGACTGCACCTCATGACAAAAATAAGAAAGTTGAATATACAACTTAGAAAGATTATAACATTAGCAAATGTATGTAAATGGGAAGAATCGTTAATTGAAAAATATATATTTGTTTGAGCAAAATTCTATATAATTCTGCTTTGATATTCATATATATGCTATAAATGATAGTTTCTACTGAAAAATGTACAAAATCAGAACAATAGTTACAGAGAAAATCATCTTAACTAATATGGTACATTGACAGAAAAACACTCATTTATAACGGAGGTTTACAAGTCAAATAATCATGATTTTGAGTGAAAATGTTTAGAAAATCCAAAGCAACTTTTGAGAACAAATATAATTTGACTACTAATTTGGTGATACGATATTCAATTATTTCGAGAGAAAAAAAAATCTAAAAAGTCCACTTCCTACGTCATTCCAGTTCTAATGAAGGAATTCTAGAGTTTAAAATGAAACATATCAAGATAATAAGGCCTAATATTAAAAGAGTAAAGATTCTAGAAAGGAACTCTAAGATTTCGCATTTCGCTAAGGAACTCCCAGATACTGCAAATGAAGACTAAGGACCGGAACGAACAAGAACTCTAAAGAAATGGCACTGGAAGGACAGTTTCAATGAACTACAAAACCTCGGTACCAAGTTCTACTAGATACATCCAAAGCCCAAATCAATATCATATGAATAAGAAGCCAGATTGAAGGTTTATAGAACCTTGGAAATGGAAATGAGCATTATGTATGTTTTGATAGCTTTGAAATAAGAGGAAATTTCGTATTTAAGTTTCCACCTCGTTGTTTTAGACTTCATATATATATCTTTTTGAGTTCACACAATGTCCTACATCGTTTGACTCTCACGGTCTATGCTTGATCAGACAACAATAATCAATTGTACTAAAAAATATGTATAAAAACAACAGTGCATTAAAGGGCTTACGCAGTGGTCTCTTGGCCACCTCCTTGAGTCCCCGTGCTGACAAAGAACCCAGCGGGCTTCCCAGATAGCTTCTGCTCCTTCCACAACTGCCCAGTCGAATCAAAGAATGCTTTCATCTGTGCCGCCATGCACCCGTACCTCGTCGGGAACCCAAACAAGAACCCATCCGCCAACTCCAAGTCTGCAGGAGACCTAATTACCGGAATCGAATCGTCCTTAGGAGGGGCCCGCATTTTGGCCAGGGCATCATCAGGCAGCGTCTCGGGCACCCGAAACAGCACCGCCTCAACGCCGTCCACAGCGTCGACACCCATCTTCATCCGCCTGGCTAGACCCTCCACGTGGCCGTACATTGAGTAAAAGACTATGAAGAGCTTCAGGTTCTTGTTCGGGTCGGGTGGGGCAGTAATGTTGGAAATGGATTCGGGTGGGGATTCGTGTACAATTGTTGTGGGCTCGGGGAGTTTTTTCTTGCTAGGAACACAGCCCCCACCTTTTCCCATGAATTCAAGTATTTCAGACTGCTGTTCGAATCGAAAATATGAAATGCAGAAGAAGCTTGAGTGTGTGTTATGCTATGACATCATACTATCATCCCACATGTCCACGCATTTAGTCTGTTGGCCTAATTTTTCACTAATTTTTTCCCAAATATTTTACAATTATCAACTTTCATACACATATTTCACAAACTCTCATAACAAAAACTTAAAAATATGATTATCTGACCGTGCAATAATTGTAAAAACTAGTGACATTAAATCACTAGTGTTTATTTGTAAAATATTATTTGAAGTGAAAAATATTTTTAAAATGATTAACAACTAGTGACATTTAATTGCAAACTTTGTCCAAACTTTCATTTTGTTGCACTTACAGTACCAGATCTTCCAGAAACTTGTATCTAGAGTCCAAATAGATGATTTTGTTAGTTTGACAGTTATCTAATAAATTGATTTTGACCAATTTTAAAATGAGTAAAATAGTAACTTTGAATTAAAATTTAAAAAACAAAATAAAAAAAAGGGTCTTCTCCCACCCCACCCCACCCCACCCCACCCCCTCCCCTCCAAATCAGCCGCCACTCAACTCTGACACATTCGACGGCACCATTTAGTGAAATTAAAAAGAAGATAGACTATAATGTTAAGATTTAAGAACATACAAAAATTGAAGAGAATGTAGACTCTTCACACCTAATTAGGGTTTCGTTCAATTGGGAACTTATCATATTCTGCATTCAATTTTCTAAGCTTAGAAAGTAAAGGCATATTCTCTTTACCGTTTTCAAGTCGTTTCTGTTTTCAATTTTTCAAAATAGAGAAAAACGCATTTTTTTTCTATTTTCTAAAACGCGTTTCTGAAAATGAAAAAAAAATACACTGGAAACTCAAAACGACCAAAACCACGTTTTGGAAATTTTGAAGTCAAAAACATGGTTCATTTCAAAAACACGGGAAATGCATTTTCTGCCTTCTCTTTCTCAGTTCTCTCCCTTCTCACTCCCCGTAAGCTAGGGCATACATTGGAGTTTCGATGGCTTTCTGTTTTCGATCTCAGTACCCATAATTCAAAGCTTCAACTGGTTTTCCATTTTCAATCTTAGGTACCGATAATCCATTTCTTTGTTTGCTATTCTATATCTTGTTGTCTTCAATTTGGTTTCGCATATGATTTTTTTGGGTGTAAAATAATTTGATTCATGATGTGGAGGTGGAATTTCTGAGGCGGCTTGGATAATTTTGGGGGTGAATTTGCAGGGNGGGGAAGGGTAGATGGAGGTGGAGGCGGAATTTCTGACGATTAGGTTGGGGTTGTATTGTTTGAGTGCAGAGGGTATATAGTTGCTGTAGAACAGGGAGAATCTGTAGAACAGGGTAACGTTGTGTCAGAATTAAACCATTTGTTGAGAGTATTCCAATTTTTAGATCTGCAAACATCTTTTAATTTACCTTTTCTGATCAATTTTCTAGCTGGAGAAGGAATATAGTATGTAAGGAAGATGTCAACTCTGCATTCCTTTTCAGTTTTTTTTTTTTTT
>CAIGRQ010287933.1:0-10018 GCA_903798375.1 Fraxinus sp. D2006-0159
AAAATGGGTTTCAAACAGAGGCTACATTTACTAAATAACACTTCCATAAATAAGCAAATTACCATCACGATGTAATAGAAGTGGTCTATTACAGAATGCTGATAAAAAAAAGTGAATAAATAAAGGACTCAAAGATCGCATCACTTTTCTTGGGAGTTTTTGGTTCTTCTCTTCTCCAACAAGAAGAACCCGAACAAAGATACAACTGCAAAAGCCGAGAAGCAAATCGAGGCAATATCTAGTGATACAAGACGTCCACTGATTGCCTTGACTTGAAATAAATTGGTAGTCTTGTGAGCGTCTGTGGTCTGGCCGTAGGCTACCTCTTCGTCGACGGAGTTGTAAGCATATACACGTACAAAGTATGTACCAGTTGGGACATCCCTTTGCACTTTCCAGGTAAAATTGTTGTTAGAGGAACTGTATGGATTCGCAACAATCTTGTGTTGGCAGGTTTTGTCCTTGACTAAATTGTCCTCTGTTTTTCTCCAGGCCCTGTCCTGTTGGCTGATGGGCGCATAGCAAAGCTTCACCTGCACAGTCTTGTAGGCTGAATCTGTCATGGCCGAGTTGTTGAATGACAAAGTCAGATCTATACTGTCTTCCCCAGCTTTCAGAACTGCAAGTTCAATTTAAAGAGAATTTTTAGACGGGCGAAACTGAGCAAAGTTTCTGTTGTTTCACAGCCTCAAAATATAAAGTCTCCTCGTGTTTACAACTTCCACAAGTAGTGACGGAGCCAGGATTTTTTGAGGTGGAGGATATATATGTATTATGTATATTGTTATGTTTTTAGTTATATTGGCAATTCTTTAAACAAAATGATCATTGTAAAAGATAGAATTGTTACAAAGGAGTTATAAAAATCAAGGAGTTTTTTGGAGGGTTGTATAAATGAATTATTAGTCTTTGGGGTCGAGTATGGAACAAGAGGAGTCATCGGATTTACGCTGGCTTGTCGCCTAGCTGATGCTCGAGTGTCCAAAGCAGAATCATTGATAAGTTTAATTCCACATTACTCACCTATTAGGTGAGTTTAATATTGAACTAGTAACTTTCAAGTGGTATCAGAGCCCAAATTTGATTCTTAACCCTAGTTTTCAAAATGATTAGTTATTGTATATCTCGTCATATTTTGATGGCAGTAACTATGCATATTGAAAAGTTAGAATGAGAATCTTCCTGAAATTCGATGGATGAGCGTATTTGGTTGAGCGTAGTGAATGGTTGGACCGCTGCATCTATCATAGTTGCAAGTATGGTTACCCCTACTGATATTTTAACTTGGTCTAAGAAAGATTTAGATGAGTGTAATTGAAATAGTAAATGGCTTCATGCCCTATTTATGGTCATATCACCTGAAGAGTTTATGCGTGTGTCTATGTGTGAGGTTACTAAAGAGGTTTGGGATATTTTACAGACCACACATGAGAGAACTCAAGCTGTTAAGAATTCTAAGTTACAGATGTTGACCAATAGGTTTGAAGAAATTAGGATGAAGGATGATGAGACATTCGATGACTTTTATGCGAGTTTGAATGACATAGTTAATTCTAGTTTTAACCTAGGTGAAAGAATTCTTGAATCTAAGATCGTTAGAAAAATACTGAGATTATTACCTGAAAGATTTAGACCTAAAGTTACGGCTATCGAGGAGAGCTAAGATCTAGATACTATTAAGATTGAAGAATTGGTTGGATTTCTCCAAACTTATGAACTCTTCATATCTCAACCTAAGAAGAACAAGTCTATAGCCTTGAACACTATTAGGGAAGAAGAGTATGATTCATCTAAATCGGAATCACTTAATGATGAGGAAATAGCCTACTTTGTTAAGAATTTCCAAAAAAATGTTTAGAAATAAGAAGAAAAACAAAGAGAGACATAAAGGTGATTCCAGCGAGCCTAGAAAGAGATCTAAATTTGTGAGATGTCATAAGTGTCAAGGTTTTGGTCACTATGGAAGTAAGTGGCCTAATGGTAAGAGAAATCACAGTAAAGCTATGAATGCAACTCTCACTGATGAAGAGACTAGTTCGGATAATCAAAGTGAGATGTCTACACCCCAGGAGAGTGGGAAGTTTATAGCATTCACTGCTAGGATTAAAAGTGAATCTGATACGGACGGTAAGAAAGTTGAGGAAGTAGATAATGGTGAGCAATCTGAGGAAGAATCTGAGGATGAGGATGAGATTCATGAGGCTTATAAAAAATTATTTGAAGAGAGTTTTATGATTAAGAAGGTGAATAAAGTCGTGCTTAAGAAGGTCAATGAACTTGACCTAGTTAGAGAGAAACTTGTAGCTGACCTTCATGAGTCTAACTTATGCTCAACAAACTAGAAACTGTGAATCGATCCCTAGAGCCTAAGATTAAAGATCTTACAAGTTGAGAAGTCCTCTAGGAGAGCTAGTAAGCTTACCGTTGAGAATGAGAAATTGGAAATCCAGGTTATGAAGCTTCTGAGTGAACTTGAAGATTCTAAATCTCAATTCCTTGTTTTTCTAGTGGATCTCAAAAACTGGATAGTCTTTTGGGATTGAACAAACCGAATGGGAACAAGGGATGTCTATGATATAATTAGACCAATCATAATTTGGCTAGTACTTCCAAAACCATTTTTTAATCCCTGGCACCAACGAGTCTACATATGTTCCTAATCCTGAACTCAAGAATAAGAGTATCGTAGGACAGAAGTCTACTACACAGCGTAGGACCTACCAACCTAGGAATAGATATCAGGGACCCATAATTTTGGACTTAGGTTTATCCCTACATGTTTCATGAGTTAAGGCATATAAGTCCTTAGTGTCATAAATTCTTGAATAGAAATAGAAATTAGAATTTCACTAGAGTTAGAAATCAGGATTTTGATGATCAAATTGACTTATTTACTAATCAAGTTAGTCATTTGATCAAGTTTATGACATAGTTGACTCAGGATAAGTCTTTCACTAGTTAGGTTTGGGTGAAAAAGAGTGATCTGAAGAAAAAAAATTAAATCATGGAACTCTTAAAGGTAAGAGTGTATGTATATCTAATTGATTAGGTGCTTTTTATGCATGCTTGTGTTTTTTAATTGATTCATTCATTATTATATGCATCTCTTTTTTTAGTTTGATTTTACTTTTTAAGTAGTTTGATTTTTTTTTTAAAATTGAAAAATAAAAAAAAAATAGAAGGAAAATTATTTACTACGTCATGATATATGATTTACTAGAACATATATGTTGTGACCAAGCATAAGTTTAATTGATGTGTTGTAACATATTTTCCATTACTTTCTTTAGGTTAATGTGGAGTACTTAGTATATGTTTCTTCTTGTATCATCTGCACTGCACATACTATGATCTTGTGAGTAAGTCTTGACCGCGTGTATGAGATTTGGGATGGTCGTCATCTGTTGGTAAGGTGACCTTGAACATGGATTAACTTTAATTTAATAGACCTAAGCTCGACTATATCTACTCAAATAAAATAGAAATGTTTCATCTTATACTTTTTTTCGAACTCTATTTGACTCGAGTAATTAAGTCGGTGGGGTTTCTCATAACCTGATGCCATATGGTCAACTGACTTGGAGTCGTCGGCCCAAAACTTATTACAATAGTCATTTGAGTCACTTAATGGAGAAGAATCTGCACATAAGATGTGAAAAATTGAATAATGTGTGAAAATGTATATATGCTCAAAGTAAGGGGGAGAAAAAAATAATATACAAGAAAAATGAGCTTTATTTATAGGTCATAATATGCATTATTGGTTTGACTTTCATTAGTAGAGGAATAAACTTATTTAACAGTTATATTTAGTATGTCATTTCTCACAAATTTAAAATTTGGAGTCTTGATCACAAGAAATTAATGGCACTTAACACACATGAGTTACTTATACAATTTACTTCATTTAGACTTGAACTGAGTATGTGGGAAAGGTTACTGATCATTGATTATGCTTGTGCGTGATCCAAATGCATCCTTGAGTTATTATATATTGTTGTTACATTCATCATTTGTGACAAAAAGAGAGGGAGATGATGAGATGGGCATTGAAATCTTAGTTTATTTTGTTGTACGAGGGAGATTTTTTTTTTAATGTTTAGCTTTTTTGAGTTTTGATGCTTTGCGATATTAATATTTTAGTTGGTGTTTTGATTAACATTAGTATTGCTTCTCAATCTAGCTAGCATATGATAGTCTATTTCAATTATTATATTTTCTACATCACGTGCTTTTACACTTGGTATTTGAGTTATTGATTTCAAGAAATATGTTTCAGAAAATGCAAGAGACAGACATTCAGTTTGAGTTTAGGTAAATTAGTTTTATTTTTACATCATTGACTTGTATTGTATAGTTTTGTCACAGAATGTCAAAAGTGAAGATTGCTAGGTTTTTAGTTATATTGCCAGTTATTTAGACAAAATGATTATTGTAAAATAATAGAATTGTTACAAAAGAGTTGTAAAAGTCAATGAGTCTTTTAGAGGATTGTATAGATGAATTAGGAGTTTTTGGGTTCGAGTATGGAACAAGAAGAAAGAGTCGCTGAATTTACGCTAGCAAGTTGCCTAGCCGATGCTCCAGCCTCCAAAGCAGAATCATTGTCGGCCGGCTCGCTCGAGCGACGCACCTCTCACTCACCTCCTATTATAAATTCCCAATGCCTAGTACGTTTTAGGGTGTGGTTGATCATTGTTTTACATCCTTATATCATTCTTTCAAGATCCAAGAACACATCCAAATCTTTAGTTCTACTTTTTGATTCTTAAGATCAATCAACCACAAATTTGGGAAAAAAACATCAAATTCATATAATTCAAAACACCAACTTCCTAGATATCATCACGAATGTACTTTCTCGATAGCTTTCACAGATTGTTGAAGATTGAAGGAGGTTGGACCAGAAGTACATGAAGAGTACAAAAACGAGACGTTCTTGGTGTTCCATAAGAGATAGACAATTCTAGAAGATCGAGAGCAGATGTGAGTGAAGCACGTCTTGGAGATTGCAAGAATTAGATCAGCGAGTCTAATGGATTTTCTAGGTTGGATCATGTTGTAAGTTCTTATTGTCTGTGAAAACTACTGGCTTGGTCCCGAAACTTTTACCTATTTAAGGGTTTTCTCCGTCATCAAATCTTGTGTTATTTACTACTTTAGTTATTTATTGCAGCAATTCAATATAGGATAATTTGACTTGATTGATTAAACATCCAAAACAATTAAGAAATTACTCGTTGCTTTTAATCGGTAAGTTTAATTCACGTTATTCACCAATTAGGTGACTTTAGGGTTGAACTAGTAACTTTCATATATTAAATAATTTATTTCCACGAGGTTGGTAATCCACACAGACATCACCAGACTATACGCGTAAGCATGGATGTATGGTACGTAAGTGCACTGATAGAGATCAAGATGGAGGAGAAGGGGGATCGAGGCGATCTTACCTTGTCCGGTTTTTGGCGAAGCAGTGAGAATCAGAGTTTGCTGAAGAGAAGATAAGGTTGCACCATGGCAACTTGCTGCTAAACAAGAAATCATGAGTAAAGAGATAAGAAGAACAGCACCAGCCATTGATTAGTTGCTTTATGGACTTCCGAACAGTTAGACAATTCTAAAGGTAACACAGAGGATCTGAAGCTAAAGATGGGTCAAGAAGTCTGATTTTGTTGCATTATTTATAGGTTACACAAATATCTGTTCTTTAATGTAAACAGAAAAGTCAAATAAGTCGAAAATAGTAAGACAAAAATTTTGGCCAATTTTTTTCATTCTTGGCTACTTATGATTATTATTTTTGGAAGCATGCTGCTTGGCTCGGGACTAAATGGCCGGTCAAATCGGGGACGCCAGGTTTGACCCGGATTTAATCTTGGGCCAAACAGCTTTTTCCTTATTTTTTTGTCGGGTACATTTTATCATATGACCTTGTTTATTCTTGGATGAACTGGAGAATCACGAAAGAGAATATTTTGTTATGATTTTTTTTAAAGCTATAGTTTTTGAGTTTTACAAAACTTTCATTCAGCGCCTTGTGAAAACATACAACATCTAATAAAATTATCCTAAATACTAGCATCATGCATGTAAATTAATAAATTAAAAAAATGTGATTATGACATTTGAAAGTGCTGATGAGCTTACACACGTAACGATGCATGATGACAAAGAGGATGATGTGATTACATGAGATACAAACTCGTTTTCTTTAATTTTAGTTCACTGTCTGGTTAAATTTATTACAATGCATTTTCATTTATTGGAGGCCATGTTACCAGTGGTGGCAAACAAGCCACGAGCCGGCTCGTTGGCTCGTCGGAATTTTTTTTTTTTTTTTTATTGGCGAGCCAACGAGCCAAGCCGATGCTCGTCGCCCAAGGCCAACGAGCCGAGCACGGCTTGTTGGTCGGCAAGCCGCGAGCTCAGCTCGTTGGGCGACGAGCCGAGCTTGCTCGAGTATGGGCTCGGCCCATTAACATCTCTACATGTTATATTCCCTCCTCCTATGCTTGTACTTTTTTTTCTAGTACAAATAAATACTCTAAAAAAAATCTCAAAATGATAACTAGTTTCCATTCGTGTTAACCATTTTATGCGATCAGAATATATGAACGCTTTAGTTAGTACACAAAAGTGTATATCATGATTCTTCCTTCTATGATACACGCACATCCATTTCACTTGACCTATCTAAAATGCCTTTCGTGCGGTCGGAACTTAATGGGGACTTGGGGAGGGAGTAAAAATATATGTAAGAGGCGGATGAGAAGATACTACTCGGATGACTTATATATTGTCATTTGAAAGTAATGAGCATCATATTCGATAGTCAAAAGTTGGAAACTGGCTAAAAAACGAATTGAAGATAAGGAAAGAATTAGGACCATTGACTCTTCATCTTAAGACACTTGTTTTCTGTGGAGCTAGATGATGGATAATGACTGTCCAGTAATCAAGTGGAGACAAATTCAAAAAGATTATTTGGATATTAGTTGACAAGTCCAACTTTAACTCTTGATGAGATGCAATTGAAGTCGTTGCAGTTAATGATGTGAACCAACATTGCGAAGAACTACATAATCAACGAATAGATTGAAATGAATCCAAGAAAGTCAAAGTAATCAAAGTTTTGGATTTGATTCGAAAATAATCAACAATATGCAAAAGATGTGTTGACCCATTTGATTGAATATTTGAAAATCTCGTCCGATTGATTTGAACGCTACAAGAAGAATCTCATAAGTTTGTGATTTGTCCAATGAAGAACAAGAATTCGAAAGCAAATTTGCCTCTCAATAATAATGTTGTGTTTTACAATGAAAAGAATGAGTCCTATTTATAGAAAACCCATAAAATCTAGTTAAAAACAGAATTAAGCCAAAAAAAAATTAGCAAAAGATATTACAAATAAAGTTTTAACTAAAATAGAAGATTACACGAAATTTGAAAAAAATCGCGACCAAAATGAACTATGCTTCCTTGTTTATTGCTTGAATCATGTTGATCCATATGGCTTCTCCTCCCGAGCTCAACAAGAAACTTGTTCATTTACTTGTCATCATCAGCGTGTCGTCCATCGTAACTTGAGCAAGCAATCACATTGCCTCTTTCACCAGTTTTGCTCTCGACTGTGTCTCGGACCTCATTCGATAATCAACGGATCCTCTCTCGAGCTTAACTTTGACGCGCTCGACTCCGTGCTCGCATTAGTTAATTATTCTTTTAAAATCGAAGACTAAGAAATCAGTATTCTATTTGAACATAACTGTGTTGGAATGGACATTTAATTGAAAGAGAAATATGTCCGAAATTGATCCATATTAGGTATAGATCTGCAATGATTATTCCTACAAGGATAGCCTACTCTAATATAAGTTGCTACCACCAAGTTGAACATAACTATGTTGGAATTGAGATTTTATTCATAGAGAAATATATCAGAAATTTAGAGTTTCTTTTTGTTTATTATATATGGAATATCCAAGCAAGAACAATGATTGAGAATTGTTTGATCGTTTTTCTCTAAGAAATAAGGAAATAGATTTTACATGAACTTGAGACCGATATTCAAAATCTTAGCAAAACTTCTTATCTTCTGTGTGCTTTTGTGGAAAAAAAAATCCCAATTGAATAGGGAGGTCTTTTCGAAACGACAAAGGGTTAGATCAACTATCCAATCAAATGATACTGAGCATATTTCACTTCTCTTCCTAAGAATTTCAAAATTGCACTCAATTTCATGTGTGGTAAATCCACCAAGATCTTTTCCAAACTTATTGCAAAATTAAATTGTAGATTCTAAGAGAATAGAGAAAACAACACAATTAAACAAAAATACCAAATGGGACAAAATAAGCATAAAAAAAATTGAGTAATAAATGATGCCTTGTTAAAATATTATCAAGACAATCCAATGAAACAAATGTCAAGTGTAGAAACAAGAGTACAACTGCTTCGCTTGATTTCAATTAAAGAAAATCTATGCATCGGGCCATCCATATCTCATGCACAATGTCTTCAATATTACAATTTCGATGAAATATGTTCCCTGTTGTGTTGTTATAGCCTTCAAGCAAAACTATCTTCATACAAGATATTTATCAATACTTGGTGATTGTAGTCGGCATAATGATTTTGTAAAAAATAGATCTTGTTGTTGCTCTCATCAAAAGTTTTGTATGCAATTTGTAATGTACGAGAGTTTTATGTTGAGGGAAAATGTCTTGTCATCACACAAAGAATGTGCTCTGGTTAAAACTTCACTAGGAAAAATCACATGAGAAAAATCCTAGTGAAGAAAAATGAGTATATTATTTTTTTAATATACTATGAAAGTTGCATCAAAAAACCGTGTCACGAAAATTTAATGGATAAAACCTCGATCAAGAAAAATATGTATAACACATATTTACTCATACTCATGATTATATCTCTTGAAATCTATATATTGTGTTTATCAACTTGTCAAGTGTTATATTAGATAATACCTTTGAACATGTTTGACACATATATCATCATAATTGCCACATGTGATAAGTTAAATTGGTAGATGAGTTAATGTAGATCAAATAATATCATATATCATCATAACCGATTAGTGTCAAATTATGAACTATTGGCAAGATAACGATAGTGCATCTACTGCACGGAGATATGGTACCTAAGGATCAATAAGTATTCATTATCACATCGATGATGAAAATGGTCATCTTTCATTTCAGGTGACAATTCCATTAGATCAAATGAATGTATCATTTTTCATACAAAATATTTTCAAAGATTCTGTGGATTTTGGTTCAACTTTGCCGCTTTCATTCGTAATAGAGCTCTATAAATGTATTAAACATATGTTGTCGACAACTATTTCTTTTCGATTCCATCTCATCCCCACATGGACATAACATATTGAGCTCTCTTTATTTCACTAATTTTAAACATATGTTGTCGACAACTATTTCTTTTCGATTCCATCTCATCCCCGCATGGACATAACATATTGAGCTCTCTTTATTTCACTAATTTCAAGTACATGAACCTCTAGTGGAATTTTTCTAGTTAGTCATGTTTGTGAACTCTTCAAGACTGCTACCTCAATAGCACCATCATAATTATCTGCTCCTTTTTTTCTTTGACGGATATTTATCTTTGAAATCGTTAACAATCACGTTGCAAGCATGCCATAAATTTACAAAATACAATGCTAACGAATTTTTCTTATGGGACATCAATCTGAGCTGGAGCAGCTGGTATATGAGATTTGGTAATAGAGAATGCATCGAAATGAACTATCCCACGAACTTGTAGTTTGCATTATGTCATATGCATTATCGGGTACTAAATTTGTAATTGATAAAATTTCAAATGGTTTAACTTTTAATATACCTATTACTTATAGGAATTTGGAAGAAATGTTACGTGAAATATATGAATTATATACTTCACGAATGGCTACACATATTAATCGTGTACCTGCACACACTCCTCATACTAATATAACAGATGACGATGCTGA
>CAIGRQ010287942.1:0-27112 GCA_903798375.1 Fraxinus sp. D2006-0159
TGTTCACTACATTATAAACTCAACATTCACAAATATAATTGCATATCACTGCTTCATCATCTTCTTATCAAATTATGTATAAGCTCAAGTTCTTAGTCTTTGTGTTATATCATCTCTATCCATTACAAATATATCTGTTGTGCTCCCTTCGTGGTTCACTACATCAGAAATTGGTAGTGGCGACGCTGATGATAATGGCGATGGTGAAAGTGCATTCGACCATAAGAAATATGCTAGAAGATGACCTCACGTGTAGACGGAATTTATTTTCGTAAATGTATGAAGAGATTAAGGGTAGTTTAGTTTACAGTTCATTGTCAGTTTTGTCTTTTCTTTTGGTAGAGATAGTTTGTGATTAGTTTTTCAATAATTTCGTAATGACATAATTTTGTTTTCGAAATATGATGAGTTTTGCTTGATGATGATTCAAAAATCCGAATAGCCTCGTGTTTGAGGTAAATCAACCGTTAGTTTGTCAAACAACGTGGAAGCAGATACAAAATTTTAGGGTCGTTAATATTAAAACTTGAAGTTCGTCTTGAAAGGTCAACTTCATTAACTTAAATTGAACAAGAATCCACTACACAAGTGCACGAAACATTAAATGTTTTGGAAAATCGAGGCTGTGTAACGTTATTGTAATAATCTCTATCTATAATATTACCCCACAAATTCTCAAATTTGATTCAAGGTATTACTCACCAGCACGATTGGAAGATGAAATATGTTCAATAGATGGAGATGAAGAGTAATCCGTTTGTGAAATCTGCCAAACTTGCTTAAAATTGAATTTCTGAAATATTTTGTTGTAATGGGGTAAATATGATTTTTTTCCATATCCCACTACACCCTAGATTGCGGGTAGGGATGGCAACGGGCAGTCATCTCCATCAAGGATTTTTGATCTAGGGGTTAAGGATGGCATTACGGCGGTCATCGCTATCATGCTCCATCCAAAACTTTTAGGAGGTGTAGACGGTGATTAAAATATTTTCATCTACTGTCTCACTTAATTATTATTATTATTTTTAAATACGATTTAAATTGAAAATATTAAAAAAAAAATTGAGTAATTTGGAGGCGAAAAATTTTGCCATCCCTAAATGGGGTCCAATAACATCTTTCTTGAGAATATGTTACCAAAATTGTAAGATTTAGAATAAACAATTAGTTACAAATATTATCTTAATTTCTGGCTACCAGAATCCAAAAAGAACATGTTCACGTCGAGTAGAAGTCGATTTTACTTTGTAAGTGTGTGTTTGAACCACATTATTTTGGAAGAATATATTCTGAAATAGTAGGTTATGGAGAATGTATGGTTAAAAATGAAGGAAAAGTTATTGATGTACTGAAAAATATTATTTTATTGAAAAATGTGTGGTTGAAAATGAGTAGAAAAATAAAAATTTTAATGTATACCAAACATGGGCTAAATCAAAAATTCTATAGATACATGCACAATATACATCACTAGAATTAGAATATAGATACAACTGAACATTAAAATAAACCTAATTTAATTAATTTTTTCTTTAATATTATCTAGTCGACATGATACTACAATTTCATGCAAATTAGAATTCCTAATAAAACCCAGTTCGTGGGGTGTAGGCGCCTATATATATACAATATGCTGGTTCGACTCCTCGCTACCTCCACAAATATAATTGCATATCACTGCTTCTTCTTCTCCCCATCAAATCATGTATAAGCTCAAGTTCTTAGTATTTGCTGTACAATATCTCTTTCCATTACCATTATATGTGTTGCGCTACCGTGGTTCGCGAGGTCAGAAATTGGCATTGGCGGCGCTGATGATAATGGCGATGGTGGAAGTGCTCTCGACCCTAAGAAATATGCTGGAAGATCGCCTTACGTGTAGACGGAATTCCCTTTCGTAAATGGATGAAGAGATTAGGGTAGTTTAGTTTACGATTCATTGTCAGTTTTGCCTTTACTTTTGGTAGAGATAGTTTGTGATAAGTTTTTCAATAATTTTTTAATGAGATAATTTTGTTTTCGAAATATGATGAGTTTTGCTTGATGATGATTCAAAAATCCGATTAGCATCGTGTTTGAGGCTAAATCAACCGTTAGGGTTGTTGATATTAAAATTTGAGTTACTTCTCTTATATTTTTGTATTTATCTTAATATGAACCCTAACATGATAACTTCATCGAGAAAATCAATTTTGAAATTTGTTTGCTAGTTTGACTCTTTATGAGATTTAATTGCCGACTTGAAATTGATGAATTCTGATAGCAACCCTATCCAATGTTTGGTATATATTATTTTAAAGTAACCCTATCCATTATTACGACTTAAAGAGTTCCATGGAGTAACCCTATCCATTGTTTGCTATTTATTATTTTAAATCTAATTATTAATGATAAACATGAATTCAAAGGTAGGGTTGGACGTGATCCGATTCGATTCTAAAGATAATCAAATCAAATCCGAATGAGTATTTAGTATGTGAAACCGTCAGATCCAAATTTAATTATAGAACTGTTCGGATTTGATTCCATTCAGTTCAATTTGATTTCCAAGTTTCGTACAATAATTAATTTTTTTTATATTTACAACAATACTACATTAATTCGACTATGACATATATTAATGATAAACATGAATTCAAAAGTAGGGTTGGATGTGATCCGATTCGATTCTAAAGATAATCAAATCAAATCCGAATGAGTATTTAGTATGTGAAACCGTCAGATCCAAATTTAATTATAGAACTGTTCGGATTTGGTTTCATTCAGTTCAATTCGATTTCCAGGTTTCGTACAATAATTAATTTTTTTTATATTTACAACAACACATGTAATTAAGCTGATACTGATGTTCAATCTTAACTATTACAAAATAACGTAGTCAAATTTTGTGAAATCTTTTGCTCATCTCTTTGTTGAGTTCATAGATTTGACTCTTAAAATTACGAGAAGAGAAAGATAACGAGTTCACAATAATAGAACGACAGAAACGACATTACAATATAATAAGATAATTGAGTAAAACTTGTATCAATTTGATTATGTTGGGCTTGACTAAAAATTAGAAATAGTAAAAGGGGAAAAAAAAAAATCATAAATCAGGTATTAACTATCAATAAATCAATTTTCAGATTTTAAGTTTAAAAATTGCAAAAATCAGATATTTGTTAATTAATTAAATATATTTTATTAATTAAGTATATTAAAATCACAATTATACAATCCATGGTCACGTATGCGTATTTATAGGTCACAACTTATTTATTGGTCATATTTTATCAAATTAATTGGTCACAGATTATTTTTCGATCACAAATCAGAAAATTTATAAGTCGTAGATTTTTTTACGATCACGAATTAAAATTTTCATAGGTCACAAGTCACAAATATTATGAGTCACAACTTATTAATCAGTAACAATTATCAAATTTTTTAAGTCGCGTAATTTCATGGTCACAAATTATCTTTTTCATTGATCACATATTATTTATTGGTCACAGATTAATCAATTTAATGGTCACAGTCAACCAAATAATTGATGAACACTACCAACACTTGCGACCTCCGACAGCACCACCATCACCATCGCGCTAGAACCACCACCACTGCCTCCAAACCACCATAACCGTCGCCGCCACCACAACAGCACTACCACCAACAAAATCGTCACCACCAGATCTAACAAAACAAATCTCAAACCCACCACCACATCCATCCTCGTCGCTACAGCAGGTCTACCACCATCCATGTCGCCGCCAACAACACAGATATCACCACACCATAACCACCACAAACCTGCCACCACCTCAACCTCCGTCGATGCCAACACCACTATAGACATCACCACCACATCACATCACCACCGCCACCACTGGATCGCACCAACTGATAGACATCACATCACCCCAACTGCCATATCAACTACCACAAAATCGCTACCATACAAGACACCACCATCACCACCACACAAAACACCACCCAAATCTAGTCGCGGTGCTTCGCTTGTGAAGAGTCGCCGGAGTGTGTGGACCTACTTCGCAAATGCTGTTGCTTCATTGCGCCGCATCAAACACAAGTCATTTCACAGCCGCAAACTGCGGCAATTCGGGCTCCTCCTTATCGGCGAAGTTGCGGTTGCGTGTGTTTAGAGAGAGAAGTGGGTCGGTGATGGGGGGAGAGAGAGGACAGTTAGACTGGAGGTTTTGGAAGAAGCGAAAGGCGGGGGAGAGAGGTGAGCGACGGTGCAATGAGCCGTCGTCGCTGCATCAACTCGTCGCGACACTGCCATCCCACCATTCACAGAAGGAGGGGAGGGGAGAAAGACACGAGGGGAGGGAGTAGTGTGTGTTAAAATTAAGGTATTAATATATATTACTTTATTTTTGAATAAATAAACTTTAGACCTAATATTTAAAAAAGAATCTTTAAACATCTGGGATTTATGTAATTTCTACATAGTAAAATCATATTTTGGGTTTAGGCTTAATTAATTAGTTAGCAAATTCATTTAGAAAAAAAATAAAATAGTTTGACTTATTTAAGATTAAAAAAATTATAGAAATTCAATTATTCGTCAAGAACCGAACCGATCCCGTCCTCGATTCAAATATCTATTTGAATATTTAATTTAAGAAAAATCGCTCGATTTTGTCCAATTCGAGTTCGGTTCGATTTGAGAGTTTTGTCCAACCTATTCAAAAGTACAAATTCAAAAGTGCATCATCCTAAGACTTGTTAGCATATTTCAAAAGTACAAATTCAAAAGTGCATTATCCTAAACTTCGAATTGCACATAGTTGCCTAAACTATACTCGATCTCTCATTAGATTTCTACATTACGCGGCAACTGGAGAGAATCTCTATCTGCAGTATAATTTAACGAACTGAAAAGCCCTTTGGGAATTTCATAAACAGGAGCAACGATGCACCGAACACCCTTCTACTCCAAAATTACATTACCACTTTGTTCATGGTCTCTTCCCGTCCTCAACAAGAATTCTTGAATGACTTGGTGCTTTGTGAAACCCTGCAGTGTAAAACATGTAAAAATTCTTGCATAGCGCACGCAATAGCAACCATGTACTCATCAATTTGGAGATATATCTTGCCTTCCCAATCGAGATAGCTCAGGTTCTTCAAGCAGCATATCCTGTAGTGGTTTTGCGGGCATTTCTTTGGCACCAGAACTACAGTAAGACAAAATGAGGTTAGAGCTGTCAGCAGGGTAAGGCAGGAGATAAGCAGAACCACCTAAATATGAAAGGGGGGAAAAAAAAAACTTCAGTTAAAATCAGGGACACCTGCTTTACCTCTTTTTTTATATAGTGTAGTTATATTGGCAATCTTCCATTCTATGAATTAGGTACATGAGAATGTTATTGCCTAACGCAATATGAACATCTTCATTTCTGTGTTGAGAACAGGCTTACGAAGTTTTTATTGTCCAAATCACCATTCACTTGAGCAAATAGAAAGATTCTAAAAAGGTCAAATTATCCCAATACACTCTCTTCCCCCCTTCTTCCCTAATTTTTATGCGCATACAAATGGCATAATAAAGAACACCCCTGCTGCTGTCACCCCCGGCTCTGAAGAGAGAAAGAAAAAGAACTTAAACTTATGTACCAAAACTTCAAATTCCATCATTGTAACCAAAAGTCCAACCTACTTATAATCCAAAACCACCAAAACTAATCCCTGAACAACTAGAACCACTCACAACCCCACCAAAGACTCTCCTACTTCCAAAAAGGTGAAGGGGTTGAATTAGGGGTAATATATAACTATATAAACAACAGCCACCATCAGATTGAAGGTATATGCAACCTTGGAGAAAAGATCGCTATGAGTTTATCATGTTTTCTCAGGGATGATAGTGCATTTTTTTTACTCGCATTAGTGTTGTTTTTAAGTTAAAGGGCTATTAGTGGAGCTCTGCTAGTTATAGCACTGTGGATTCAACTGCAGCATTGGTATGCTGATTCACGAGTTAAAAGTTTATTATAACTATCGTTTTGGAGGGAGGCGTATTCAGCTAACTGAGGCTTTCAAAATATATTGGAGAAAGGTGGTCTTAGCAGGTTTTTCCCCACGCTTTCACAATCCGACTTCATTCCAACTAATATCATATTTCTTTCAGAGGGGTCGAAAATGGTGGTTGCAATGATCTTAGGAATTGAGAAGGTGCCAATTTCGTTCTTTGCTTGCAGGTAGTAGGTTATGTCAATGAAATTTTACTACTTTTTTCGCTTTCTTTGGCTTACCTAGAAGTTAGTGTGATTTTATTCTATAGGCGGTCGGCGGCTGGTTTTCTACATCCTTTTGAGTGTCCAGAAATAAAAGTTAAAAGTGAGAAAAACTTTTCACCTTAAACACTGGAACTGGAGGAAGCATTAACAAAAACCTATTGGGATGCAAGACACATTCATGCTTGATAGAAAGAAAGAAAAGAAAAATGTACCCGTCAATGAAATCGAGGGATAGCAGCCTGTGGTGGATAGTATAGTCACTACCAACATACGTCACGACCAGACTACCAGCATCTGGATGAGGCCAGCTTCTTGAAGTGGGGAATCGCAATACAAATGTTCCAGGATCTTGAAGACCTCCGGGACCTTGAAGTGCAGACTCTGCTTCTTCCTTCGTAATAAATCCTTCCATCCATTTGGGTAACAGCAAACTCCACATGGCATTTACTGAAGTTGTTGATAAAGTAAAAGCTACTGGGTATAACCAACACCACATTTTCTCAAAGTTTTCTTGGGAAACCAAATCTTGGCATCCAGCAATTCTCCTCAGACACTCGAAGTCCTGTAAATTCAGAACATTTTAAACAGCTATAAAATAAACATGTTGCACATGGATACTAGTGCTAATTACAAGGTTGATGTTTTGCTAATTTTAATAAACTGATTGAAGAGAATAATTTTTGAACAATGACAAGGCAATTTAAGTTGTCAATTTTATAATTGAGCCGAGCTGCTCTGCCAAGCCTGGCAGAGCAAATGTGAGATAGCCGGAGGGGGGGGGGTGGTTTATGAGGTGGGTCCTCATGTGAGAGCAACTGCTCTACCAGGCCTGGTAGAGCAGAATTTTCCTTTATAATTAGCCTTTGTTTGAGCCCCATTTTGTTGAAAAAAATAGATTTTGTAATAGTGATTTTTTTTGGAGCACGTGTTTAAAAAGCACGAAAAAGTTCAGAGTTTTCGTGGAAAATTATTTTGTTGGGAGAATGTGTGGTTGAAAATAAGTTTTGAAATAATGAGGGTCAAATAGGGGCTTAATGTTCAATAACTTAACATCTTATATCATAACTAATCAATAATATTACTTAAAATAAAAATCTCTTAAAGAGTATCAGTTATTATAGTAAAATTCTGCATACATCTAATAACTTTGAATATCACAGTCAATTTATGAATACAACTCAAGAGCCTTGCCATTTTGATGTTTTGATTACTTTCGATATCACTTTTTTATCCTTATCATATGAAATTATGAACCATTGATTTCCATCTCCATGCTTTCATATTAGATAGATTTCTAAGTGTATATTATTCAAATACTCCTTTGCTAGAACTCTAATGTATCTAGTCACTCACCTCATTAAACTATGTCTATTTATCAATCATCTCGATTTTGGCTTCAACACCCCATGTGCAGCCAGATTCTTGAGGCCAAACACATGATAAGTTTTTTATAAATAGGTAGTGACGAGACTTAAACCTAAGCTTTTGTTTGGGTACAATTTATATATTTAGCCAAAGTTTAATTTCAACCACACACTCACAACTATTACTCAATTATTATCTGCACATTTCGAAAGATCCACGACTATTCTTCTTTATATATTGATTTATAAATTTTTTATACGGAGGCCAAGTCTTTTTTTCTAGCTCTGATACGATATTAACATTCCACTTAAAAGGTTAAGTTATTAGAGAGGAATCACATTATTCATTTAAATCTCATTTTTTATCAAAGGTCTCATACGAGCACATAGATTTAAATGTTGTCTTAAACATTGCCCCCCTCACGTGCAAACCGGCCTCACATGTGACAATTTTTCAGAAATGAATGATCATCTCGATGTTGCCTTCAACACCACCGAGATCCCATTTTCTTTCCTTCAGGATCACAGTATTAAGTACTTCAATTATCACATCTCTTCATCTAGACCAATGTAATATATTTACTTAAAAAATCAGCAAAAGATTTTCAAGAACTTGTACAATATTTATCAACATGTGCTCGAATATACAGAAAGTTATTCATGTATATAAGTAATAAAGGTGTTGATAAATTTGATTTGATTTGAGTGAAAGAGTTAATTTGATTAGAAGATCTGCTTTGATAGGGAGATTTGATCTTATTTGCAATTTAACTGCTATGTATAGAATGTATAGCTCTAGAATATATTGTCTGATCCTAGGATCGGACCATTTAGTTAGTTTCCTGATCAGTCACTCTCTCTGCTCTATTTAAAGTTGTAATTTATTCAACCAAATGCAAGAGGATGGAATATTTTCTCCGATAATCCTACAAAATGTAACCCAAATCAGAGGCATAATGTAAAATTAATAGGCTTTTGTTATTAAAACAATTTAAAAGTTTTATACGTGTATTTTGCCACAAGAATAAGTTTTTAAATACAAGATATTTTACTAACAGTATACTCGTGGTAACTTCGTTATATTTAAATTCAAAAGATTTTTGTTTCTTTATCCTGATGGTTCGTGCGCGTGATACACATTCGCACTAAAAAGTGCATATTGACACAGTATTGGATCAAGGCTTGCTAGATCCTTTGATGAGGAATAAAAAATGTTATTGTTTTATTTTAATACTCAGACAAACTAAGCATTCATCTAAAAACGAACCACTTCTAATTCCTTCCATAATCACCAGTCAGTTAACTATATAACCTCAAAAGTAGACCACTTCCTGCCAAATACTAATTAATAATAAAGCTAGCATAACAAGTCCTAGAACATTACTCTGTGCATGTGCACTTTTATTTGTGTGTGAGTGGGTGAGTGGGGGGTCGGGGGGTTGTGTGTGTGTGTGAGTGAGAGAGAGAGACCTGATATATCAGAGGTCGTGAACAGCCCGTTATCTTCATGAAGCATTCATTAATACCAAAAACTAGATTCTCCCAAAGCACATGATGGTTGCTCTGTGATACAGCCAAATACTAATTAATAATAAAGCTAGCATAACAAGTCCTAGAACATTACTCTGTGCATGTGCACTTTTATTTGTGTGTGAGTGGGTGAGTGGGGGGTGGGGGGGTTGTGTGTGTGTGTGAGTGAGAGAGAGAGAGAGACCTGATATATCAGAGGTCGTGAACAGCCCGTTATCTTCATGAAGCATTCATTAATACCAAAAACTAGATTCTCCCAAAGCACATGATGGTTGCTCTGTGATACCGAAGTCCAAGCTTGCATTCCCTCCTCTACCAATCTCTTTGCAATTATTATTTGACGCCTAAAAATTACAAACCTTCTTTATGAACATGAAACCGAAATAAATTGAAACATCTGTCAAAGAATATGTAATATATATAGGTGGGGCAGTAATTAAATAGTGAATATACAATCAGCATACATGAATAAATTGCACTTTCACCAACCCACAACTCACTCTCTCATTTCCAAAAGCAATAACATTTTGGCCCTTAAAAAACTAAATTTGTTTCTAAATGGCCAACTGTTAGCTTTGTCCATCAACCTTCATCAAGTGACTAAAAAAAAAAAGATTGAAACATAAAAGAAGTACATAACATAAAATGCATCTTCAATGGATTAGTATTAAAATGGTAGTATTAGATTCTAGTATTATTATGGTAATTTGGTATTTTAGTATTTGTATAATAATTTTAAGATTTTCCTATTGCACAAGTATTAAGGTTGTGGGCTTTCCTTCTTGCAATATGTTTGGGATTTTACTTGTAACTTTTAGGTTTCTCTCTTGCACTAGGACTTTTGCTTCATTATGTAAATGAGCCAACGAGGGATTAGCCATAACAAAATTGGTTAGTGAATAGAAAATAAGTTTTCTCAATTCTTCTCAAATTATATGTATTCTTTGTGAGTCAACAAGTTTTGTTGTTCAGTTATACAGTATTCTTAGAAATCAACAGAAAAATTAAAAGGTTTTTCGTGTCTATTTGTGTGTTAATTGTTTTCATATACACTTCCCTACATAATCATTCATTATCCCTACAGCTTTCCCAGGATGAAAAACGAGTCATTCTCTCTGGTAGGGGGTGATCTTATGTTCACAGCATTATTTCATAATAAATCAATATCAAAAAAGGGAGTTCAAAAATAAAAAGTTAAAGGGAATCGAATTTTAATGTGTTGAACATTGGCCAAATCTTTCAATTCTTAAGAACTAGAAGATTTCTGTATTATCCTACTATTAACTTCATAAGATTACACTCAAGTGACAACAAGAAAGAGAGAAATGTTTGCTTGCCTGTGATGGGAACATCCAGAAAAGAGAGAAACCTGGTTGGAAAATTTTGCAAGGTCTTCTTCACTAGCTGAAATAGCAATTTCCTTGAGCAGGTCAGACCTCTCAGTTGGACCTCCAAGACAGTATTTAAAGACAATCAAATCTGAAATTGGACTAGTGCTCGGTATGCTCTTTGGATCTGAATTTGTTTCTTCACTACTATCAGAAGCAGCTGAGCAGTTGTCTGCTCTGTCATAGTTTTCCGGTCTCCAGTCCATAGTTCTCCCATACGTGTTATTGTCCTGATTCCAACAATGGAAGCATAGAGAAACGTGTGAAGGGAAGCTATAAGGCATAGACTGTCACTTAAAAAATGGGCATTACGAAGTTCATAATTCATACTATACTTCAACCGAATGCTCGAGATAGGTATAATCTTCAGTGCACTGCACAACATTGTAAATGAAGCTCGCTAGAGAAATGGGTGCATTTACTATGCTTGGCTCAGTACAACCAAGCCATCGTATTTTACAGGTTCAGATAAAAAGAGCTTTCATGTGCATCAGTGCAAGCATAAAAAATATGGTACTTCCACCCCGACCAAAAATAGGAAAATATCTAACCCCAGATGGCAAGGAGCAACTAGTAATCAGTGGTTAACTTACCCTAATGAATAAGGAAAAAAAACCATTACTCAGTGATTTTACTAAATAGAGCTCCTCACCTTGCCATATAAATTTTAATTATTTCGCCACAAAAGACGAGTGGGCATGTTTTATGCAACCCAAGAGCAGGGATACAATTACGAACTACTTTACTTTTTCCCTAAAGTTCCCTAAATTGAACTTGTACATGTCACTGAGAAGATGAAGGGTACGATAGATACCTCATTAGTGATCCAAACATGAGAATTGCTCTCCTTGCCAGCTTGCTTCAGTGGGAGATTATTTTCAAAAGTCGTAAATGGTTTATCCTGTCCTAATTTGATCCGCTTAGATGATGGACTAGGTTTTGCTTCACGTACAATACTAGGGAGAAGTTCCAGAGGTCCATCATCAAGATCATGGGATTGGGATCCATTGAGTAAATAAATTCCAGAGGAAGCTTTTCTCCATGGTGTAGAGGTCGTCCGTGCATTGCGACTACGTGAAACGCAACGAATTGGAAAGGAAAGAGTCTCGAAAAAAGGATATCTACCCATCTTTGGAATGTCAAACCTGATGCGGAACAGCCTGTTATCACACTTAGATGAAAGCTGCAATGGAATGACGAAAGGAATTCGTGGATTATTCAAAGAGAAACGGATGCATGATCGAGTAATCAAATGCATTTCATTAGAAAAATTATTCTCACGAGAAAAAAGGGGGAAAAAAGAGATTGTATAGGTCATCTCTTGAAGCCTAACAAAACAATAAATCTATGATATGAGATGCTTTAAGTCGTGTAATTGTTCAGTTACACGAGCTGCAGTCACGCTAAAGAAATGCTCCAATACCTCAATTTTAAAATTGAATCACATTGGTGAAGGGAAGAATAAACAACAAAGAGAGAGCTTATCAATTTGTTTAAATCAATTATTCCTCAGCAATGTAGAGAAAAATGATAATATTAAAAGCTGTCGACCAAAATCTAATGCAATCTACCATATATTAAAATCAAAATACGAGTGAAAGATGTACATCAATCATTCAAAACATACCTGAGATATCTTGAGCTTAAAGGAAGCACGTCCACTGGTTAATTTACACGGTCTATCTTGAGAAGAAAATTCAATTCCATCACAGCTTGTGAGAAGGGGAGCTTCTGAATCAGTTGTGTTCTCAACAGGAGCATCATTGTCGGCATAAAAAAGGGAAGCAACAACCTTAAGGAAAAGATTAGCATGGACTTAAGTAGAACCCACAATATGTATAAATCAACCTCGATTAGTAACTGTACAAAAGAAAGAAATGAAAACCTCCAATTCTTTGTTCACTCGATGGCCAAAAGCATCCAATAAAATAACATCCATAGAAAATATCCTGCGACAAGATGCCTGTTTTTCCATGAAACAGACGAAAGATTGGGTTAAAAGAATGACAAATGTCCAAGGAAACCCAAAACACTGTACCTAAATGCGAGTCAAAGGTGATGCTTAGTTTAGATTATATGCAAATTGAAATTTAAATGCAGACAATATCTATAGTTAAGCGAAAAAACGCAAGAAATGCATAACATCTGTTAGTCTACTAGCATGATCTACTGCAAAATCAGGGCTAAATCATGCTTAAAAGGCATTGACTAAAAGTAGTGAGTGTGACAGGGAAAAAAATTTCCCGGTTTGACTCAATAGCAAAACCAAATTTAGCATGATGCTTGATAAGATATCTCAAAAAAAAAAAAATGGACACGTTTAATATCTCTTTGAAGATGAATGAACATGTCATGTGCAAACAAGGGGCACTATTTTCTTCCAGCATTCTAATATTTCATAAAGAAAAAAGCTTCATTGAATTTTCATTCAGCAATAAGCAATGATGGAAATATAACTGCAGAGGTGATCAACTTAAAATCTGAAACATGTAATTATCATACTTCTTAGACAGAGTAACACTGTATGATTCTACAAAGTGAGCAGTAATCAATATAACTTCTAACTTCCAGGCTGAGTTGTTAAAAAAAGATCAATCATTAATAAATATAAATAAGTCTGAGAGATTACTAAAGCAAATTTGACAATTTTGGTAGAAAAACAATTATATCAATGATCAGTGGGAATAATTAATTGCTAGATAAAATTAATTTCGATTAGATCCCCCAATAATTTGACGTGCATTTGCATTTCATACAGGAAAAACTAAAACCAAAAACAGGCACAAATTCTCAAAAATAAATCCTTTTAACCTTGCCGCCAACAATGCTCCAAGCACCATCACTGTCTTCTTCTATTTCAGATGCACTAGAATGGTCAATAGCTAGTTGCACCGGTGGATCCTGCCATCACGGAGCAAGGGTCACCATAAACAAGAATTCCAAACACGCAAAAAAGCATTTCGTAAAATTTTATAAAGGTATGAACCTTCACATAGTGATGTTGAACAGGAGATGACGGAGACAAGACATCCATTCCATAAACGTAAGCCTGGAATCCATCCTCATTTCCACCAATCCTTGCCAAATACATTCTTTCCAGAGCATTTGGATGCGTATCCTTGTTAAGGGAGCAAGTTACATGCTTCTCTCCCACAATCTCTCCATCCACGTGAAGCCGCAGAATATCTGACAAGACCTGAAAAATAAAACAGTATGCTATAAGGTTTACCACATAAAGGCATAATAGATGAGAAATACACTCAAGAAGAGGCTGATTTCAGAAACAAACAGGATTAGCAGTGAACTGAGAACCTGAAACAAATTTTTAATTCAGATGATATAGAAGCTGTCCAAAGTATAATACATTTTATTTTCATTTTGTACTTTTTGTACACATTAAATTCATAAGCCAGTATGTACAATAGATTCCCTATTATGAGACTATTCCAGATTCTGTGGTACAATTTTTTGTCAATGTGTTCAGGATAGTGCGCAGTTAACGGAGTAGAATGTCTTAGAAAGCCATTTTCCTTTTGGGCAGCATTATTTTCCCGCAACTAAAACAACAATGAACTGCAACTCATCATAACCATTTTAATCTCCCATTTCCAAAAATGGTCCAATGTTTTATGTCTTTTACTTTTCTTCTGTCTAGTGAAACATGCTTTACTGCCAACCTTTTTCAGATCACCGAAGCCCTATTTTCTTTCAGTGAAAGGCATTCATATTGGTAATCGCAATCCAATCTATAGCTTTTTGACATGGAGAAAAGGCTAATCACCTCGCCTTAATTTTGAAATACGTAGCCATTAACCGACTATAAATGTTTAGATAACAAAAAGCATTTCTTGGACCATCACCTAAAAATAATGAGGATGCAATTCATTTGATATCTTCAATTTATTAAGATGAAAATACTCAGATTTGTAGAGAGAGAAGATAAATATAAATATATAAGGTATATGGGTACATGTGCTGTTTGTCAGTAAAAAGAAAGAAACAGAGCGGCAGGAAAATAAAGGTAGAATGAATTGAGCTACTAATTACAAACAGGAGAACCCACAACTTAAACCATTTCTAATATTTATTCACGCAAATGAAGATGGGGGAGGTAAATTTAGCCCAGAAGTAAATCCGTTGTTCACAAGTAAAAGCTGCATCAGCATTAGTCTTATAGCACACCAAATCACACTACACCGACACCTTTAAAATTGCTCAATGGCCCAAGAGTCCATAATCACATTACAAAATCTACCCAAGAAACATAATGGACCTGGTCCAATTTCCCACCATCACTTTGAGTGATGGAAGATAATTAAAAAATTTCTACTCCATCTTTCTCACCTCAAACTTCATCAATGTGTACCAAAAGAAGTAGACTATTACCTCAAAATAAGCGCATTTTATATTCCTTAGTTTTCTATCCAGTAGACAATCTTAGCAATATAAATCAACTAGAAAATAAGAAAAAAAATAAATCACAAGTATCATCTTCAAAGACATGTCCGGGTAATTAAGACTAATAAAATGATCACACGCACTAGGGGATGAGATGTGGAAAATCTAATCACGTGAGAAAATGTGATGTGTATTAGAAAACAAAATACCTCACATCCAACATGAACCCATTTCTTCTCTGGGAACTCCATCTCAGTAGAGGCACCTGGAACTTCCATCCATGAAACCATATTATCAGGATCTAGAGCCTCTTGGTGCAGAAAATACAACGGGAAAAGCGTCAGTTTCTTCTTTTCATTCAACCAAAGGAAAGGGGCGCTGGATGCAATTTCTGGGTGCTTCTGCACAATACCCAAAAGATAAACTTAGCCATCTTTCTTCCACGAACAATGCATGAAGAAGCATATCACAAGAATATAACAAGAAACCACGGGCAAAATCCAAATCATTTTTTACAATCTTATAGGTATAGACAGATATCGGAAATGTTTGCTTACTGCTTAGAAAGCATAGGCACTGTTGATACCTTGTTACCATAAAAAAGGTAATGAAGCAAAACCATTCATCATAATCAAGAAAACACAATGACAACTATGTAAGTTGTCCAAGCTTAAGACATTTATATCACAGAAGTTCAGTTTCCAATGAGCATTCAGCAGGAGGTGTCTATGCTCCAGCAGATGGGGTCGATGAAGGCCAAACTGGTTAATAAAATACAACATCAGACCCATATCGCCTTGCAAATACAATACAGTACTTAAGCAGCGGTAAATTATTATCTTTCTACTAACAGCTCCAAAAGCACCTAGCTTAAGAAGATGTCATCAGATAAAAATCGAATCTTCAGACAGACCTAAGAGCCCGTTCAGTCACAGAATTCAGCACTACCTACTAATCTACCTCCATAATTTGGAAAAAAAATAAAAATTGCACGAGAACAACAAAAAAGACTCAAAATGTACGAACACAAAAACAACAATACTCCAACAGAAAAATTCCAATAAAGCAACATACACACATGTACAACAAACCATCATCAGCGCTAAGTCACCACTTCAATGACCCTAGGTAAAAATAGATATCAATGCTCTCTAAACAAAAACATTTTCACAGCAGCATTAGAATAAACAAATGAAAAGTCAGTTAAGGGAAGTTACGAAACCTGTTGAAGAATTACAGAGGGAAAAGAAGCACGGTTATGAATGTAAAGCCAGAAACAGAGAGTGAAACACCCATTTGCTTCTTCTTCATCATCTTTTCTTAATTCCACTTTAAGATCCTGCAACGACATATAATTATTCTCTTCAACCCCACCAAAACCCGCCATGTTTCCAAACTAACTTAATCGATCAAGAAAAACTCGAACACTCTTTTCACTCTCTCACATTAAAGTAAAATTCATCCCAGTTGGTAACTTTTTGTTCTTTTCTGGGCTCGCTTAAAGAATCGAAAGAGGGATAAAGACTTTTTTTTTTTTTTTTTCCTTTCCTTGGTTTTCTGTTTCTTGTATTTGGGCTGTTAATTAACAGTTGGTGGAGTCCTCGGCGGTTCGCGTAATGGTCTTTTTCAGCGGAAAATGGAAAATTTGGGCTGTGATTCAGTGTTTTGCTTGTAGAATTGGAAATTTTAACTAGCCAGTGACATAGTAACGCGTGTCCTTTTAAATTCCCTGTCCCATCCCTGTTTGAGTAGCAATAGTGTTTTTATTTTGAGAAAATTGCAGTCACGATCCCAAATTTTGCATTTCTCATAGACTTTATTCAAACATTTGATTTGTTTCATACACAATTCAAAATCTTTCAAAAATTTGCAACTAAAGTCCAAATGAATGAATATATGACTATTATTTGATCAAAGAAATTGACTTTGACCAAATTTTAAAAAGGTGAAATAATAATTTTATCATTTATCTCCATAAAACAAATAAAATAATTAATATAAAGAAAAAGAAAAAGAAAAATTGTTTACACCCCACCCCACCCAAAACAAAAAAAATAAATCAGTCACATCACTACTATCACCACATACCCACCATCAGGCCACCACCTTTTGCTGCATCCACCATCAACCCATTGTACCAAAATCATCACCACAACCACTTTAAACCTGCCAACTGCACCCCGGATCCAAAACCCACAGTCAAAACTTAAAACCTCAATTATCGACCTAATCAAATCAAGTGAACGGGTGCTACACCTTGCAACAATAAAAGCAATGCCTCCTTCGACAAATCTCTTCAACTCCATAATAAAAAATTCTAAATTCATTGGGAAAAACTAAAAATCACATATCAATGAGCAACCGACAAAGGGAGCAAGTAGAACAATGCACTCCATGTGAAAAGAGTAAATGCTTTAAGTAAAAACCAACTGGTCTCATTCTTTTCAAACTCCGATAAGCACAAGACGAATGCTAGCACCTTCGAATGGGTCTTAGACGAGTAAGCAAACAACAGTAGAGATTTCAAATTCTTTGAATTGAGTCCATGATCGGTGGCAAAGTTGGGCTGGTAGAAAACAATACGAGTAGTGGTACGTCTCACCTTCGAGGCTCAAAATAAAGGTGTTACTTAGTAAGTCACGTGGACAGAAAGTCAACAAGAAAATAGAAGGAAGATTCACAAGGTCAAATAATGGAGAAGTAAAACAGGATCAAAGTCCTTTCATCAAAAGCCGAGGTACATGTTGAGTCACTACCTCAAGGACGAAACACTACAACTTAGGCTGAGGCTCTTTGAAACTTTTCGAGGCTCTCAAACCGTTCGAAGTCCATGGAGCTGATGTTGTCCCACACAACAGATTTGAAGATCTTTTAGAAGTGATTGATGTAACACATGCAATAAAGTTTTTCATTATGTTAGTCTATTGTATAGAATCGTCGAAACTTGAACATTTTTGTCTCTCGCCGCGAAGTATCTGTTACGTCCGTTTTCTCCTATCTACCGTCGCCATACGCATTGGAATTGTACTTGACTTGACGAGAGTAGATCCAGCATCTGTTGAGTTCATTTTTGGGGTCAACAAGTAGTGCGACATTGGCATTGGTGACGTTGGAGTTCATAGCAGCACAAATGAAGCAAGATGTGCCATAAACGAGGGTGAATTTGGGGTTACATATTTATGTATCAATAAAAAGTGGGGAAGTTTTTGCTTGCGGTGGTTTTGGGGTTGGAGGTAAGTGGTCCAATGGGGTTTGGGAAATAGGATATGGGTTTTGATTTTGACTTTCAATTTTCAATTTAATTATTATAATTGTGTTTTTAGTGAAATATGTAAAATTATCCCTTTTAAATATTGGTAGAAAAATGTTAAAGCTCACAATTTTGGTCAACTAATGGTTAATTGATGACTTTTATTCATTCGGAATTTGGGTTGGGAACGTGGATGACACAAATGAAAGGTTTGGACAAAGTCTACGAAAAATTCAAAGATTTGGGACCGTTGCTACAATTTTTACTTTTATTTTTAATAATCTATTTTGGCTATGCTATTTTACTTTTTTATAAAATGAAAAATAACTTATTTGCATTGTTAAAATGGCGAAATTAAACTTAACGACTTTATTGTGTAGTCCATTGTACCAAATAGGAAATCATAGTATATTTCTTGACAAAATTAAGAAAAAATAGGACTTGTGATAAACTTTGTTATATCGTATTCAATTTAACCTACTTTAAATGTTGTATTTGACTAGATTATCAAAAAATGATAATTAAAAATTTTATGAATTCAAGTCCACAAACAAGATCAATTTCAATTCTAGACTTTGGACCTTAGGTTTTTTTAGATAGAGGACGATGGCTACAAGCGATCATAAAACAACTAAATATTAAATGCGCCACGGAATGACAAAAAGTACGACGATATCACATGGTAAATATAAGTTGCTTCATTTTCTCTTTAGCTCCCCATCCCTCAATCTGGTCAAACTGTTGCATTATATTTTCGTTAGTTGGAGAATTGACTAAATATTCACTTCTTAAAAAAGTAGTAAGGCGTAGAACAACATCTGGATCGTGCATTGTTGAATTTAAGGAACTTAAGAAAATAATTTGATCATAAAATTAAAGTTATCAAAGATAAATGAAGAGAGGTTTTAATAGAAACTATCACACAAATGTATTGGTAGGTATTTACATAAAAAATTATCCATGAATTGTATAAGTTTAGGATTAGTAGAGACTCAAGAGATTAGAACATTTAGAGACGATAAGAGTAGTTGCAGCGATGATATGGTGTGAGGAACGGTGCATTTGATTTTGAAATAAATTATCACGTTCATAATTCACAAAATATTTAACAATCTTCATTTAGAAGGGACCAATATGTACAGAAAATAAAAGCTTAGCATTCTAAAGGCCAAAAAAAAAATTGCTTGAAGACTCAAGTGCTCCATGTATTAAAGTTTGAGGACTCTGGCTGAAAATGTCCCAAAATTTAAGCCAATCTGCAAATTCTATTCGCACTGGTTCAATCCAATCGTGTAACTATTTTTCAATTTTGTTCAATTGGATAGATGTACTTTAATTTAATTCCTACTGGTGTAATTTAATTTAAATTTTATTTCAATCAAGTAACTATTATGAATTTAATTAAGTAACTTTGTTCAATTCAGTTGATGAAAATCGATGACTTGACAGTAAATAAAACGATCATCTAGTCATTAGTTATTGAATATTGTCATCTTTAATTATGATTTCATTATCGCTTTTTATCAATTTAAGTGACAAAATAGAATAGAGTTCTCGCTATTGAAATCTAACTAACGTATATTTATCTGGCCGAAAATTTAAGTTACAATTACGCGTGTTTGGCACCTATTTTGGGTGTATTATAAATTTTGAAATAGTAATTGATGAAAGAATGTGTTGTTGAAAAATTTTAGATTTATATATAAATATTATTTTATTTGAAAAAATGTCTCATTATAATTAACAAAAAGTAAAATTTTAAAAAAATTAATGAGATCGGAACACAAGCTACCTACCAAAAGTATAGTTATCACAAATTGAATTACCCGAATAGCTATACAGAGACGTGGCAATTATTTACCCTGAATCGCGTTACTCGCGTAAAGAACACCGGATAAGATAACAACATTAAAAATTAATTAATTTCCCAAGATTCCAGAAAGAAGTTGAAAAGGTGAAGCAGAATTGTACTGTTACAAGAAAAAACATGGGAGGAATTTCAACTCTTTCAGCCCCAAAACACTGGCACAATCTTCCAACATTAGCATCCCAAAATAATTCAAGAATATTTAATGACAAATTTTCTTCAATTCAGTTCAATCCCACTTTGAAATCATCAGGAAAAGAGAACCCATTTTCTTGTTTTGCTTTGGATGCTTCAAGGGAATCTATACCGCCACTGGTGGTGGTGGGATCAGCCAATGCTGATTTATATGTGGAGATTGACAGGTTGCCTAAGGAGGGTGAGACTATATCTGCTAAAACTGGGCAAATCCTGGCAGGTGGTAAAGGAGCCAATCAGGCAGTTTGTGGGGGAAAACTGGCATATCCAACATACTTTTTGGGGCAAGTGGGGGATGATGCACATGGGAAGTTAATCATTGAGGCACTTGAGGGTGGTGGAGTGTGTTTGGATCATTTGAGTAGATTGGACGATGTTCCTACTGGGCATGCTGTGGTCATGCTGCAGCCTGGTGGGCAGAATTCTATTATTATTGTTGGGGGTGCTAATATGGCTTGTTGGCCCGATACTCTGCCCGAGGAGGATCTGGAGGTTGTTAAGAAGGCTGGGATTGTTTTGCTTCAGAGGGAGATTCCTGATTCTGTTAACATCCAGGTTGCAAAGGTGAGGCGCATGTCATTTGGTTCTTGATTTTAAATGTTCTATTATAATGCTTGAAGTTTGTATTGGTGGATGAGATATTAAAGAGGGGTCTTTATATGGATGGATGAGTATTCTGTTCTGTAATTATTACAATGATTATTCTGTAATTATTACAAACCTTCCTATAAACCAATGCTTGAATAGTGTTTTTCATTTTAGAGATGGATATATGAGTAGTTGCAAGAGAAATGAATTCAAAATGTTTAAAGTTTATAGCTTTATGCTCGGTTCTTCCCCTTGTGAGATCAAAGTCGTGTGTGTTGCTGAATAGTTGTGTTTACTTAAAAGATTTAAATGTCATGGCTCGAGTTAATATTTGGGCAATTAACGATTTTTCCCAGATTTCGATGTCTTTTCAAGCAGACAGAAATTATATTGTGCGGAGGGAAGGCCTTTGAATTGGGCACTCGTGATATAGACCAAGTTGAATCCATTAGAAGGGGTTTACATCCATAGATGCACAACCTTTTAGCACCCAGTAAAACTGCTATCAGGTAGATTAGCAACTATGTTGAAGAAGAATAGCCTAGAGGATGGAGTGAGAGCATTTTGCTAAATGAAATATCAAGGAAAACCAATGGCATTTTGACGTGTTATCTGATTTAAAACTGGGCATTGAGTTTATCTGTATGAAAGCCCTTTGATGGTGGTAACAGCTAAATGTATTGATGATGGCAAATATTTGTTTTCCACTCAGGCTCATACATGTTACCTTATTTTGTAGAGTACAATGTCTTCTGAAAATTATTTATGGAATGATTAAGCTCTTGTATGTTCTCCTAAAGCAATAAATCTCTCCTATCTTTAACAAAAGGGATAAAAGATTCTTCTCTAGATAATAGAGATTCTCTCATATAAAAAGAAAATAAGATGGGTTTTGTCACATGACCCTTGTCAGATTACGCTTTCCACCTAAAACTCTGCAATAAAGAATGGCCAATGAGTTTCAGGCTGGGTTTCAACTAGAAAGCCATAAAGTGGATTGTTGATCAGAATTATAACTGATTGGCTTCTTAAAATAATGAGACCAATTCATTCTTTTTAGAAGGCGATTCTGAGTAGCACTGCTGTATTTTTCGTTTATATTTATCGTTTGGTGCAATTCTTTGGTTCAAGTCCTCATGCTTCTCACCACATTTTTCTAAAGCAGGCTTTAGAATTATCAAATTACCCCATTATGCCTCTGGTTTAGGTTTTGCATAAAATTAATAAAAAAAACAAAGGAACCAAAAGTATTTCAGTATTCAATTCCTTTTTCAACATGCATACAATTGTTTTGTCACCTGCATCATTCTCTTTTATCTGCTTTAGACATGTTTTTGAAGAGTCTCTTAAGATGTGCTAGCATTGAGAAATTCCAAACTCGTGATTGCTTTTGTTTTCAAAATTGCAATGACCTTGGCTTCTTTGGGTTTGTTTTTTTGCCCTTATATCTTACACACTGGAGTTATTACGATTCAGAGAAACTTCTTCATCAGTTATATATCCTTCGGCAGTATGCTTCTGTAACCATCTTTCTCTCTTTAGGTCGCTAAGAGTGCACTTGTCCCAGTCATCTTGGATGCTGGAGGAGTTGATGCACCAGTCCCTATAGAGCTATTTAGTTTTGTCGATATTTTCAGCCCAAATGAGAGTGAGCTCGCTCGTCTGACGATCATGCCAACAGAAACTTTTGAACAGATAAAACAAGCTGTGGGAAAATGCCATAAAATGGTGAGTAACAATTGTTGTCAAGGTATCAAAGACAGCTAATTATGGAATGGTGATATCAGTTGGAGTATCTATTTAGTATTACTTTTTCCATATTCGTGAGTATTCCTTTTTCTTTCAGGGAGTTAAGCAAGTGCTTGTGAAACTCGGAGCTAAAGGGTCTATTTTTTTCACCGAAGGAGAGGAACCAATTAGACAACCCGTCATATCGGCTCCAAAAGTAATTGATACCACTGGAGCTGGTGACACTTTCACTGCTTCTTTTGCAGTGGCTCTTGTGGAGAGAAATTCCATAAAGGAATGCTTGAGATTTGCTGGTATGCATAGTATTTTTTTCCTCACATTTTACAATTATTTCGGCTGTCTCACAAAGTTATTCATGATTTTCAGCTGCTGCTGCTTCACTTTGTGTTCAAGTAAAGGGAGCCATTCCAAGCATGCCTGACCGAAAATCTGTTTTGGATCTTCTTCAGTCACTTTGAGGATGTTCGTGTTTGTAGCGCAGTTCGTCTTGCATAGAAATAAGAGGTATTCTTCTGAGACAGCTGCATGATCATTTTTTTCCCTTTTAGTGTCTAAAAGTATTTCTTCCTAAACCTCAACTGTTTGAAAAACTGGATTAAAGCTCATTCATTAGTGCTCTGTTTCCTTGTTACTAAAAAGAATATGTCTTCCTATGGTCGAGTGACATGGAGATTAAAAGGGAGGAGAACAAAATCTCAGGATAGAAAAGATGTGAAGAACATGCAAACATCATTTAATATCTAACTAGGAGACAAGATTGGAGTTCGAAATCAGTGGGGCTTTAATCTCTCGCCACCAACTTAACATACCTGCCCTTCAAGAGGGATGGTGCTCGTGTAGATAAAAATTGGTGTCATACAATGTATTGCAAATAGTCGATGGAACGAAACTAATCCAAGATGTGTGATGAAATCACTTTTAAAAAAAAAAAAAAATGAGCAAAATTGGGGAAGGAAAAGGAATCCGTACCCCTGGCCGTTTGCTTCTGTGCTATTCTCACCGTAGTCTATTTCCCACCCAATTGTTTTCCTCCATTCCCCATGCCCACCCTTTTGCTGTCCATCTGGGGTGGAAATTTGGTCATGGGGGTGGGAGAGAGGTGACAGTTGGGAGGGGGAGAAGATCATTTCTTCTTAAAACTAAAAAAATGAGGGTATAATGATCTTTTTAACCAATATCTCTTTCCACGTGCATTGTATGTGACATTTTCAAAACTTAAATGAATGGAATCTTACGGTGAGGACCCAGTGCTACAGCTGGGAGCCTAAATGACAAGAGGATATGGTTGGGGGCCTAAATGCTCAAATGTATAGGTTGGGAGACCTACGCTACTTTTTGAAAAATGAAAATAGACTATCAATCTTTCGAATAGTATGAAATAGAATATTTAACGATGTAAAGAAAATAGAAGAATAAGTTTTATATTGAACCTGCAGAAAGTGAGTAGTTAATAGTAATAGAAACAAAAATTAAAAAAAAAATTTGATAACATAGACATTCACGTTCCCAAGGCCAGGTAATATACAATTTTGACATTATGAGAATGTTGATTAACGTAATGCTAAACTGAAATTGTTACGCCTCTATTTGGCAAAATTTATAAATAAATGGTCAAATTTCATTTTCAACCAATCATTTTAATAGACTCACAAGTAGTGTCCACTTATCCATCACTCGTTTCTATCTATTTATCCATTAAACTATTTATAAATCCTTCCCAAATGGAGGCCAAATTGAAATTTACATTACTTGAGAATTTTGCAATCATGGATCATTTAAACTATATTTTTATTTTTATTTTCAAAACTTGGGTAATTATAGCTACTTGTGCTGTATGATGTCAATGACTCGAGGAAAATTTTTGTAGGCCGTCACTAAAGCTGCTCTTAATTTAGGACTCGGACTTGGGTTTGGTAGGTTGACTGATTCAGGGCGCTTCAAGCTAGTTTTCTGTCATCTCTATAGTTATTTCTGATTTAGAGTTTTGTCCTGCAAGTTCAATTATGCCTTTCATTTTATATTAATTTTTGTTGAAGATAGTATTATTCAAATATAGAGTTTCATAAAGTATCCTTCGGCCTTCATTAATCATACCCTGAGAATGAACTGGTTTACAAAGTTCTGGATATCTATAATGTGCGTTGTTAACATAAAATCATGTGGTTCTTATTTTTAGGGATTGGAATGGGAAGTTTTAAGCTTTGCGGACATGGCTTCTTACAAAATTATTGTATCTATAACACACTAGATAAATGTTGGGTAACCTGTAAGTTGTTCTTACTGTTTTGAGTGTTGTTGCCCACTTTAGGTCGTCGTTGGGATGAGAATAGACGATATTCAAACTGTTAGAATTATTCTGAGGAGTGGTCGGTTCATTTAACTTTCACTCTTGTAGGCTCAAATTAAATGCCTCTGACGTTTTGCAATATTACCTTGAGTTGAAATATATACCAACTTGTGTCTTTGTAAATGTTAGGGACTTAGATGTAACTTTGTAAAGTTTTTCATCCTTGTATATAGTTTAATTATCTATCAATAATAAAACAATCCTTTTCTCCTTCCAAAAGTTCACGACACCTTGTCTTGAATCACCAGAAGTTATTCACAAATTAGGATGCTTTCTGTTGCTGCACCATTGTTTGCCATCAATAAATCTTAGATCCTTGCCCAAGTACTAATTTTATGCAAGTTTAGACATTTAAAGGAGTATCAACCGAGCGACCATCGCGAAGTCCAGCCAAAGTAATCAACTCCTCCAAATATTTGTGCTGATGTAGATAAGTTCCGTATGGACTTGAAAGCACCTCAAGACTTAAGAAATATTGTAAGGGACCCAAATCCTTCTTATGGAAAGAATCATTTAATTGGGTTTGAAGTTGAGACATCATTCCAGAATCAGTACCAATAATAACAATATCATCAACATAGACCAAAAGAAGCACAGTGCCCGCTTTGGTGGCAGAGATAAAGAGAGATGAGTCATATTTACTCTTAGTAAAGGAGTTACCCAAGAAAGTAGACCCACATGAGGTGTCATATAAATATCTTCCTTAAGGTCACCATATAAAAAAGCATTATTGACATCCTTCTGTCCCAAAGGCCAACCGGTGAAAGTAGCTATGGCCATAACAGTTTGAACCGTTGTCATTTTGGCAACAGGGGCAAAGGTCTCCTTATAATCCACCCCATATTCTTAATGATTCCCAAGAGCCACCAATCGAGCTTTATATCGTTCTAGCGTTCATTAGATCGAAGCTTAACATAATAGACTCATGTGCACCTAATAGGTCGGATACCACGAGGGCAAGGAACAATATCCCATGTGTGATTCTCCTGAAGGGCTCGAAGTTCTTCTTGCATAGCTTTCTTTCAACAGGGTTGAGTAGCAGTCTGAGAATAAAAAGTAGGAACTGTAAAATGAGATAAAGTTGCAGAGAAGTCATACCAAATGAGATATAGTCATTCGTAAAGCTAAGAAGCGGAACCAAATGAGGATATGAAACAACATGTTGTTGGAAGTAGTACCGATTCTCAAAAAAAAAAAAATCACATTGCGAGATATACGAAAACGATGAGCAACACCATCATAGCAAATGAAACCTTTCTGAGCAATGTTGTAACCCAAGAAAACACATTGTGCAAATTGAGCACCAAGCTTATGACGTTCATGAGAAGGTAGAAGGACAAAGCAAACATAGCCAAAAGTATGTAACATGTCATAGCCAGGATATGTATCGTACAGGAGAAAATAAGGTGAGTCAAAATTCAAAGTCTGAGTAGGAAGTCGATTAATCAGATATACTGTTGTGGAAAGAATTTCGACCCAAAACTTGGGTGGAACCGAAAATTTCAAGAGCAAAACTCTAACATCTAATAGGTGACGATATTTTCATTCCGCCACTCCATTCTGCTGAAGGGTATATGGACAAGAGCATTGAGAGAGTACACTTTAGTTGTAAGAAGGATTGACGCTGATGAGACATATATTCCCCATCGTTGTCAGACCTTAATATTTGAATACTGGAGGAGAATTGTGTCGCAACATAAGCTACAAATGTTTGAAGAATGGAACCAACCTCACTTTTAGACCGCAGAAAATATATCCAAGTGTAACGACTGAAATTATCAATAAATGTCACAAAATACTTATAATGAGCATGTGAAGTCACAAGTGCTACTTCCCAAACATCACTATGAGTAATCTCAAAGTATTTATGAGCCCGATTCCATGAGATGGAAATGGAAGTCTTATTTTTTTCAATTTTACAAGTATCACAATTGAAAGACAAATTTGAAAACTGAAATTGATCTTTATTACCCAAAAAACACACTTCAACAAGTGAGGTAAAATTAAAGTATTGGGATAACCCAATCACTTATGCCAAACTTCATGTTTAAATCTATCACTAATACAAGTCAAAGACATAGCAGGAGGAATAGTAAACTGTGGTGGAAACAATCTTCCGACCTTAGACTCCTTCGCGATCACCTTCCCCAATCCCCGATCGTGCACAAGACAACCATCACGAGAGAAA